>CM051381.1:1233315-1247121 GCA_028015245.1 Cardamine occulta | reverse complement strand
AGTGCGAATTTCCAATCTATGCAGGGTAGACACGGTCTGATTTGCGAGATTGAGGTTTCTCCACCGAGTGTGTCTTTTCTTCCCGTGCCGTCTACACGGTACATGTGAAATGATCGGAGGAGCCCGCAACATAAGCAATTACTCGCTTTGCCATTCATAGTTTAAATCGAATCGGAAAATAAGAAATTGAACCGGACCAGGATGAAAATATTTAACCGGGGAATGTACTGGTTCGTTAAAGAGCCCTTCGCCACTAAATTCGGCTATCGATTTGCCCTTTCTTTTTCCCAGAAAGAGCAAATATGTATACATGTAAACTAACAATTAGAGCAATATACATTGTAACAAAAGAAATATAATTATTATGAAAGGATGGCTGAAATGCATTGTTTATTACTACAAAAAAAGAAATACATTGTTTATAATTTACAAAAAAGTACAAAACTAACATAAGACTATGAATGCTTTTTACACAGTCAACTAGCTCGGCGTTCATTCATGAATTCAGACATATATAGTTTCCATTATTGTGCATAAATAATTAAATATATTAGGGATTATTTAATTATTTATTGTACCTCATCAAATCCAAAATAAAGGACCAAACAAAAGAAACATTGATATAGCTCTGATCTCTAATCAAACAAATTTGATATGATGAAGTCTTAGTAGTGAACTGAATCA
The DNA here is from genome assembly GCA_028015245.1 of Cardamine occulta. Classification (NCBI taxonomy): domain Eukaryota; kingdom Viridiplantae; phylum Streptophyta; class Magnoliopsida; order Brassicales; family Brassicaceae; genus Cardamine; species Cardamine occulta. The sequence continues at coordinate 1,246,437 of CM051381.1, read as the reverse complement.
CGAATATAAACTTGTTTATATCTTTTGTTTATAGTCCAGTTTACTCAAACCCAATCAAAGCGTAGTGATATGGAGGAACGCGGCAGAATCCTGCCAATATGACCTCTTTAAATAATGTACTGTCTCAAAAACACAGGAAACAATAGCTATGATTGTGGCTTTGACCAACCCATGTGTGAATGTTTGGCCCAAAGGCTAAAATCGTAATTAGTGAAATAACTTCTAAAAATAGCATTGCATCAAATGATTTGGGAAAAAGAAATTGGAGGGTGTCCGTTGAGAGGAACAATGAGACACGCGCGAGAGGGCTGGGAAGATAGGGCCTCGTGTCGTTCTTTTTTCTACAGTATACACGTGGACGTCTATGTCATGTGACTTACCCACGTGATTACTCTGACATTACAAGATTTGTTATTTTAATGAGAGTAACGTTGATATAATACATCTTCTTATTGTTTCGCTATTCTGCCAAATAATACCCATGCTCTTCTACACATCTTTCTCACGTGGCTTTCACTCGCTCCGGTCCCTTGCAAACCGCATCTACTTAAATAAGAAAAGAGAGAAAAACAAATCACACAAATTATAAGAGTTTGAGACAAAAAGCCACGAATAAATTACTTTCCTAAATTTGAGATACTATAGATCACCGCACCCATTATCTCCCAAGTATGCAAATAAACTACACATGTCAGATCCTCGATAAAAATTGATCCCCTTAAACAAATATATTCTGAAACAAATCACAGAAAACGAATTATATTTGGGAGTCGTTGTATTAATTCCTATAAGGTTTATGATGAGTAAGTTCAAAACGAGGCCATGAAAACGAATGGGGGAATAGAAAAGAATAAGTTTTAGCACATGGATGGGCACACACGTGGGGTCACTGGGACCCTACATAGACGAGAATATTTCACGTCAAAATAATTATATAATACTATTTATGGACGTAAAGTAATAACATGATAACTGATAAACGATTTATTTTAAAACGGTGCACCATACCCACGACCTCGTTATTGTGGGTAAATATATTAAGCTTGTTGGTCGGTTGACATTAGATCCCCGTTTCCTACCAAAAAAAGGTCATGAAAGTCATGATATAACTAAATTTCACACCCTTGGTTAAATTTGAACTTCCCATTTAATGAGGACTACTAATCCTTTTAGAAATTAAAACTATTAAACAATACAGATTTACAAAAAAAATCAAAAATATACTCCGGACGTGGAAGTGTGTACACGCGGACGATAGAGCGCGGAGATATATATGTGCCCAAATGATTGTAGAGAAGTGGGATATCTAGCCGTCGAGGAACAATAGCCACCACACGAGTGTGGTCACTGTGGACCACATGCTGCCACGTCAACAGCTTCGCACATGCTTATGCATCGTGACCTCGTGACCTCTGAAAATCTTTCTCCACTTCTTTCTTCTTTAGATGCGTTCTTTTTTGTTTCTTGATCTATCTTCGGTAATGATCAAGAAACACAAGAAGTTAAATTAAAGATTCAGCTAAATTTTTTCGATGTACAGCCATAAAAACGTGGAAAACTAATTTTATTCAATTCTGCTAGTGAAAACTAAAGAGAAGTATTCTTCTTCAAATTATAGAAGAATTAGAAAATCTCCGGTTCTCCATTTTACATTAATCTAAATTGTCCCTCATGTTTGACCCATTTGAAACGCTAGTCGAATGCTAATGCCATAATATCGATACATGCATGGTTTGGTTTAATCAACCGGTCGAAAATTAAACTTGAATATGAAAATATTACATTCATCTGAATTCTCTTCATGTTTACCATTTTAAAACGCTAGTCGAACCGGTCAAAAAATCTTTCATTTGACTATGAAGATTTATTTCCATTTGGTGTTGGCGTGTTATTATAATGCAAATAATGAATTCGTAACTGTCGCTTCATTAATAGGCAATGTGTATGCGATGTCTGAAAATATCTGTGAACACATACCCATGCTTGCTTAATTTATTTCAAAACATGATCTCGCCACTATAAGTAAATATTAGTAATAAAAATAAATCCAACACTTTTACAATTGTCAACGATATCTCATTCTCACGTGTATACGCCTGGAATGCTGGATAACATCGGACGAACTCCCCAAGATGGATGAAGATTTTGATGATTTTTGCAATGTAACTAACATGTAATGTAAGATATTAATGTATGTACTAGAGTAAGTATCCATGCTGCAAATGCGTGAAAATATATATTTTATAAATTTATGATTTTTTTAACTTATCATTTTTGATAACATAAATTAATGTTATTTAGTATTATTACTATATATATATCGACTTCCAAACTTTATTATTTTATAGTTGGTATGAATTGTTATTAGTGTTTTAAATCAAATTTATTTTATATTTTTAATATCTTATTTATCTATTTAAGATTATTATATATGGCTTGTGTTGTGTTAATTAAAATTACAATATATAATTATACGTAGCTCTTATATATTAAAATTTATTTAATAAGTTAGATTGTAATATAATTTCGTTTTTCCAAAATTAATTGGTGTTTAAGTGCAGAAGAGTTTCATTATTCAAAATTTATAAGTTGTTTGATTTTATTCTAATATAATCCCTCTCACGATTGGGAATTACATATCTGATCCGCTACATCCGTCTTTCTCTCGAAGTACTGGTCTCCCTCATCCATTATAAAAATAAAAAATATTTGAAGATTCGTTTATTTAATTCGATGAGTTGCTCAATTTTAATTTTAATTTTTGTCCATAATTAATAGAGGTAGAAAAAACTGAGTTTAATTTTTTATGTGAAAAAGTAATAATTTACAATATTATTTATTTAGTTATATTAATTTTTTTGATTCTTATTGTATTCTAGTGACTTTATTTAAAAAATATGTAATACTATATTGTTTTAAATATTCTAATTAAAAAATTCATGTTTATTTAAGAGGATACTAAATATAAATAAATAGATTTAAATTTAATATATTAAAAATTAGAATTGAAATATTTATATATTGATTTTGTGCTATTTATTAGAGAATTGACTAAATAAATATATAATTATTATGATTATTAATAAGTTTTGAAAAAATTGAAAAAAATTATTCAATGATATTTGTTGTAATATTCTATGTAAACCAAGGTTATTTTGTTTATAACATTGTTCAAATAATGATAGAAATATTTTTGTGGTTTAATGGTTTTTTTTTCTTAAAACGTTTAATGTGTTTTTTTTCTTTTCATTCTTCTGTAAACATTATTTAATTTTTATCTAAAATTATTTAATAACAAAATAAAAACTAGGTGAAAACGAAGGATTCCAACTAGGTGAGAAAATATAAAAGTTTCTGATTTGTTATAATAGTATAATCTACAAAAATTTTTAAACTCTTTGGGGACAAAATTATGACATCTATAAGAGTTGAAGAAACCCTTTCCTTGAAGTTAAGTCACATACCAATTCCATCAAATACTCAGCATGTATGTAATTTGACAAACAACCAAAAAGTAGTTTTATCGGTACAGTCGTGAAAGGTGCCATTATAAGAACTGTTATGAAACTCTCAGATGGATAATAATGAATTGTACGTTGCAATGAAAGGAATCGATTCTTTTACAAGAAAAGAAAAAAAAAAATAGGAAAAGGAAGCGATTAGGATTAATAAATTTTTGTCCAGAGCTTTTTTTTTAATGATTCATCTAATATCCTCAACTGAGCCTTTCAAAATCATTTTAGATTTCAAGTCATATTAGAGCAACATGCACTGACTATGTGTTTTGATATTCAAAACTGAAACTCTTTTTGTCAATATATATAGATATATATATATATAAAAATTGAAAACCAATTTCAATATGCTGCAACAGTGTCTACTTGCCTCTTAGTTTCTAAGCCGCCATTTTCATCTTTGGTTGAGGAGGTTACCACATATCTCTAGGCAATTGATCTTCTCAAGTAAAAGGCTTGGCTCCAAAATATCCTTCACCATCATTCTTTTTTTATTTTAGTTGCTCATTCACTTTTTATGCTTGTTTTTTTTTTTTTTAGGGTATTCTTATGCTTGTTATTGTTGTATTTTCATCATCATGTAAACTCTTCCATAGCATTTTAATAGAATACCCTTTATGAAAAATAAAACTTCAATATGCTACTTCTGAAATGTGAAAAAATGAACAAAGGTAAAGACATGTTTTTTTTTTTTATTAAGCAGCCGTTTTACTATTATTATGTGATGAGATACATTTCTCTTTACTTTCTCGTTTTCCAAAATTTCAAAATCTTGATTACATAAAGCAGGAGACACTAGTGAAAGGTCCTTTTCTTCTCACTTCTGTAAAACAAGAGTTCTTACTTGATGGAAGTCACATGCTTAAATAACAACGATTTTCTTGAGATCTCAACCGTTCAATTTGAGATCCACGATAATCAAGTACTATGTGTTTTTTGTTCGTTGCTCTTTACAGAACCACGCACTGCTTTACTTTTCAGTAATCAGGGAACATTTGGATAGACACATTTTTAAAGATGTGCCGACATGGTGGAAATGATGACAACAATGGTGATTTTGATGATAAAATATAAGTCCAATTGTCTCTCATGGAGTACATTTTTTAAGGTTCAATAGTATATATCATAGAGTTATATTTTCTCGGTAACAGTATATCATATTGGTCGAATCAAAGTCAAAATGTTGTTGTCGTCTTTTTTTCACTAATGATTTTATGTTTTGTCTGAGATTCCAAGTAATGCGATTGATGGAGGCAATTAATGAGAAGAAAAGGTTCTGTAAGATTGTTTTGAAAAATGTAAAGTATTACTTAAATCCATTTAAAATTAATAAAAGAAAAACCTGACCTGTCTTATCTTGTAACCGCTGAAAGTCTTGAAGAGTGAAGGTAGAAGTAATGATGGCGTTATCAATAACAAGAAGAAAAAGAAACAGAATTAATTATTTATTTGTTGACATAATTAAAATTTTATTATTTATTCTCTCATAAAATCTACCAACAGGACTTATCATGCGTTTTTTATTTATGTTTGACTGACAGATGAAATTAATGACAACACTTAAATTAAGATTTGTAAGTATTATTATTAAAACTCAAAACATTGGGAAAAAGGAACAATAAATGAAGGGAGGGCATGGAATGGTATGGGAATGGGAATGCATGTTGGATTTCTGAGACAACTCCAATCCAATGCAGTGTTTAGGGCTCTTAGGTTCTCTGTAGCCTATCAATACGATACCGTTTCTCTGCTCCCTCCTGATTCCATACCCATTTTGAGCCCACCGCCTCTTTTTTCCTCACATGCCCCCCACTCGCGTCTATCTCACGCCTTCTTTTATAAAACACACATTAATCACATCATTTTTGAAGAAAACTAACATTTTTATCGGTAAATGTTTGATTTATATATAGATGTGTTAGGCATCAATATTAAAACTTCTATAAATTATTGTTACCCACCAACATTTTTTTTGTTTCAACCCCTTTTAATCAATAGATTTAATATTTAAAGGTAACTACGTCAAATAATATTAAATGTTGCATAAAAAATTGAAAAAATCAAATAATATGACACAAAATAAACTGCTAAAAACGAGTTTGATGTAAGGAACAAAACGAAATTCCTCAGAAATTTGTTGTTGGCAAAACAAAATGCCGCTGATGAAACTAAACCACGAATTTGTGAGATTACATAATTAGTAATTAGTAAACAGTTTTGCCTTGACTATGTAAACTTGATCTTGAATTCATAGTTATACATTCTTTATGCACATGAACCATTTGGATCGAAGTCGACATGCTTTATTCGGTTTTCAGCGATACCGAAGCACTTGATTCTTGTCAAATTTATCATAAAAAAAAAACAGAATCTATTTCAAAAATAGATTTCTTAAAAGGACATAAATCAAAGTTATCCCATATATTGGTTTGATCTGCTCTACATTTGCAAAAGGAAAAATAAAAGCAAAGGCTGCGAGAAAGTTTGTCTTTGAAATACATTATGTAGGGACCCAACGTGGTCAGAGAGAAATGTAGGGATATGATGATAGCAATAAGGCATGATATGATGATGATGTTGATAATGATAATGATCATGATGATGATTCATTAATTATTAAAGCTATGAGTATTATTTTCATCACTCACCAGCGCGCGTGGCTTCTACAGTCTGGTCTGTTTTCAACCGCAGCTTTTAATCTTTCTCTCTATATTTCTTATGGGTCAACGGTCAACGAGCGAAAAAGCCGCTTTCCTAATGAAAGCAATTAAGCTTGTGGGTTTTGAAAAAGAGCTTTTTTTTACATTTTATTTTAAACTTTGACACTCGGGTAAATAAATTTCTGTAAATTTTTTATCTACTAAAGTAGAAATTCAGCTTTTTATAAAGACGAAGAAACATTTCTATCCATTTTATAGTAAAATCTCAGATGAATGGATTTTGTGAATCTTATTATGAGTTGTAAATCTAAAAAGATTTGAAAACGCTATTGTAATTAAAGATTAGTTTCGACTTAGTACCATTTACAAAACGGAAAATGATAGAGAGAAGACGAAACTTGGACTTTTTTTCATATTAACAATGGTTGGAAAATAATGCGAGGTTAAAAGTAATAACTCCTGGTTTTTAAATTTTAACCATGGTTAAGTTAAAAAAGCAGGTTTTTATGCAGTATATATCATCATTGAGGTAACAGAGGTCTCTCTGACTCAAGTCATCATTGAAACCCTAAGCCTCCCCCACAACCCCATATCTCTTTGTCTGAGAAACTCTTTTGCATATAAATATACACATAAGCCATATCTTTTAAACTGAACTACTGCACAAGAGTAGAGGCAGTGGCACAACATCTCTAAGAAAGAGAGAGAAAATAAAAGATAAGTCATTTTCTCGAAAACAAATCTTCAGAACCCAGAAAGTATTTTTTTTTGGGTTGGTTGAGAAATGGGTGAAAGAGATGATGGATTGGGGCTAAGTTTGAGCTTGAGTTTAGGGTTTAATCAGAACGAGCCGTCTTCAAGGTTAAATCCAATGCATTTGGCTTCTCATTCATCTTCATCACACATGCACATGCAGAGCAATTATGGTCATCCTCAAAAACATTCAGAATAGTTGGATTAACATGTTTCAGTCTTCAGGTACTTTTTTTTTTTTTTAGATGTTCCTGATTTAGCAATGAATTGTTTAACTTGTTTTTAATAATTTCGTACTATTCATATCCTGCTTGAATCAAAGTCTTGGTCAATTTATATTCATCTATAATATGATATGTTTATGCTTAAAGGTTTCTTTGTATTAGATCCGATCTTATTCTTACAGTTTTTTCCATGATTTAATAAGTTTCTTAACATTTGTTCGTGTGATAATGTAATTCTCAAGATTCTGTTAACGTAATGTGCAGAGAGAAACTCCGATATGAGATCGTTTCTTCGGGGAATCGACATGAACAGAGCTCCATCGACGGTGGTGATTGACGTTGAGGAAGACGCTGGAGTCTCGTCTCCAAACAGCACCGTCTCAAGCGTGATGAGCGGGAAGAGAAGCGAGCGGGAGCTGGCGGCTGCTGCGGCGGCGGCCGGGGGAGGAGGAAGAGTAGAAGATAACGAGGCAGAGAGAGCTTCTTGCTCGCTTGGCGGTGGTAGCGACGATGAAGATGGTGGAGGAACGGAGACGACGGTTCGAGGAAGAAACTCAGATTGTCTAAAGAACAAGCTTTGGTCCTCGAGGAGACTTTTAAAGAACATAGCACACTCAATCCGGTCAGTAGCATTTCCGTAATATTGTTCTCTTTTAATGTGATTTTCTTCTACAAACATTTTTTGTTTTGACTTTTTTTGTGGTTGATGCAGAAGCAAAAAAGCTGGCTTTGGCTAAGCAATTGAATCTGAGAACGAGGCAAGTGGAAGTGTGGTTCCAAAACCGAAGGGCAAGGTAGCAATTTATCTTGTCTTATGGGTTAATTTTGTTAATTTCACAGTCTAAAAAACATTGATTATTGCTCTGATGGTGATATGAATAATGGTCCTCTTTATGACCCATAAAGATTTTCGTAAAGATCTTAATGGGTCTCTTGTCTTAATTAGGCGGGTTTAGTCCCAGTTTTTTAGTTTACCGGTTTAAGAATGAAAACCACCAATCTGAAACCGGTTATGGATCGAGTTTTGGTATAGAGTTTCTCCGGATTTAATTGAGGTTTTGGACTCTGTGTAGGACGAAGCTGAAACAAACGGAAGTAGACTGTGAATATCTGAAAAGATGTTGCGAGAATCTAACGGAGGAGAATCGAAGATTGCAAAAGGAAGTGAGTGAGCTTAGGGCTTTAAAGCTTTCGCCACACTTATACATGCACATGAAACCTCCCACTACTCTCACAATGTGCCCTTCTTGTGAGCGAGTCGCTGTTACGTCGTCATCTTCATCGGTGGCTCCTCCTGTGGTGACGTCAACATCTTCGATGGGGCCGATGAGTCCGTGGGCTACCATTCCTCTCCGGCAACGTCCTGCTGCTGGTTCTCATTAGATATTTTTTTGTTTCTTTATTCGAGCGGTCGAATTAATTAGGCTAATGATAATAGGTTTGGTGATTTGTTTTTTTTTTTTTCTTTTTCTTATTATAAGGTGAAACGATCTTGGAATGTCTTTTTTAAGCTTCTTCCTTTCTTGTTTCTCTTGTTTGATTCAGTATCTATTTATAGCTGAATTAAGAAAATGGGAAAATCTACTAAATATATTATCCTCGAATGATTAAGAAAAGTTGAACATACGATTGCAGGTAAAAACACTCTTTATAGTTTTTTTCATCAAATCCAGAGTTCGAGTTTAATAAAAGGATTTTTGCATAAAACTGATATTAGTGAGCATCATTGGTTAAAGTTATAGTAATTGTTTATTTGGGGTATTCCTTGGCACTTAAGAAAGGGATTTTGTAAAGATGATGATTAGATTATTAGTTGTAAGTAGTATAAAGTAAAGAAGCAATGAAGGCGTTGTGATTGATAGAGCAAGCGTGTGTTGTTTGCATATGAAGTAAGTAAATGTTAGCCAATACGAATATCGAGACATGTACGTGACATAACATAGCATTTGGTCTGTATTTGTCATTTTGGGTCCACATAGGCGAAGTCAGACCACTAGAATCTCTTGCAGAACACTGAAGATACGTTTTTTCTCCCTATGTCAAAAAGATCTCAACCGACAGGGAAAGAGAAAATGAGAGGTACGACGAAGATATCTCGATGCTTAAATTGTTGGCAGAGGAGAAAACAAAATTGAGAAATTATACAAACAGAAATCAATAAATGGGCCTTGAAGTTGAAGGCGTGCCACATCCCACATGTGGGCTATAGAGTATAGACTGTAGGTGGACAGTGGACACAGTTAAATCAGTCTAACCATATTTCGTACTATAAGCTAATTGGTTTAACATACTCCTTCCGAACAAATTGAATCAAAACTAAAAATCACAACCGAATTAGTTTCAACCGAATCAAACCGGAAACCAATTACTAGCTTACGAACAAGGTTTTTTTTTTGTTTCGATGGCACCTTTTGGACTTATTTTTTATTTTGGTTGAATTGTGACCATGCTAAATAAAACTATTTTCTTAACATTTTTAGAAACCACATAACTAAACCGAACGGTAGGGAAATCAAAAGACCCTAAAACGACGGCGTTTGTGAAGGTTGTTTTTAGTGTAAGTGATACGACGTCGTATGAAGCTGGAAAGCAAATAATGCCAAGGTCAATTCCGTAAATCTCGGCGACGGTCTTGTGACGAGCCGGTTTGTGTTGCTTTTTTGTGTGTTTGCAGGGATAGTTTCCGTTCTCACTCTTTCTATTGTCTGAACAGATTTTTTTTAATGTTAGATCTGTCTTTTACGTCGCTTCGAAGTCTTCTTTCTTCCTTCACATACCCAACGAATCCTTTAAATCCCTAATTATCCAATTCCACACTCTTCTTCCCACTCCAGAGATCTCAAACTTCATCAATGGCGTCTCCCAATCTCTACACCAAGCGTCGCTCTCCGCCCAATGTCGTGCCGCCTTCTGTTTCCTCTACCCAGCCTCGGTCTAAATCCACCGGAGGTTTCTTCTGTAAGTGTGTTCTATTCGCTTTGTTTCTCCTCGCCTTGCCTTTGTTCCCTTCTCAAGCTCCTGATTTCGTCGGTGAGACTGTGTTTACCAAGTTCTGGGAACTTATCCACCTCCTTTTCGTCGGCATTGCTGTTGCTTATGGTTTTTTTAGCCGTAGGAATGTTGAATCCTCTGTTGATTTGAGGATGAGCCGTGTAGATGAGTCTTCCTTGTCTTATGTATCTAGAATCTTCCAGGTTTCTTCGGTTTTTGATGAAGAGTTTGAGAATTCTTGTGAGTTTGATGATGTCAGGAATGAGAATTGTTCGATTAATGTGAGTGCTCGAGCTTCTGTGGTGGGAAAAGTGGAGTCTTTTGTTGTTGAAAGCGAGTTAGAAGAATCGTCTGAATATGGTAAAACCAATGAAGTACGAGCTTGGAATTCTCAGTATTTTCAAGGAAGATCTAAGGTTGTGGTTGCTAGACCAGCTTATGGTCTTGATGGTCACGTTGTTCATCAGCCATTAGGCTTGCCTGTTAGGAGTTTAAGGTCAGCTTTGAGAGATAATGTAGCTCCTGAAGATAATAACTCTTCTGCTGATAGCTCTGATGAAGCTGTAAATGGGAAAGCTGAGTCATTGGCTGATGAAGTTTTTAATGAAGTCTTGGCTGCTCCGTCTTCACCTGTTGTTCCATGGCTATTTAGACCTGAAATGATGGGAATGGGAGATAACTATCCTTCAGATTTTCATCCTCAATCTGTAGATGAAACTCAGTTCGCGGCTCGCAAATTGACGACATCTTCTCGGTCTACTGTTTCTTCTTCTTCTTCTTCTTCTTCTTCTTCTTCTTCTTCTTCTTCTTCTTCTTCTTCTTCTTCTTCTTCTTCTTCTTCTTCATCACATTCTAGTTTTGCATCCCAGACTCAGAACAGATTCTCGCCTTCTCGTTCTGTTTCTCAAGAGTCATTAAACTCGAATGTGGAAGAGTTGGTCAAGGAAAAGAGTCTTCAGGGCTCATCACGGTCTAGTTCACCATCCTTGCCCCCGTCGCCATCACTGCCTCTATCTCCACCATCGCCAGAGTTAGTGACTGATGATACTCACATGCGTTTGCCAGAATTAGTTACCGATGATACTCACAGGCGTGCCTCGCATTCTCGGCATTACAGTGATGGTTCATTGTTAGAGGATGATGTAAGGAAGGGATTTGAAGATGAATTGGAGGGAAACAAAGTCAGAGGCAGAAGAACAGAAGTTTTCAGTAAGAAGGAACGAGGATCTAAATCACTTAAATTGACTGCTGCAACTGAAAGTTCCCGAAGAGGGAACAAGTCTCGCAGATCTTATCCTCCTGAGTCCATCTCATCTCCCATTCGTGTTGCTGATGATTCCACAAGTAAAGACGTGATCTTCAACAACAGAGTGATACCCATTTGCTTGAAGACAATATCAGGAAAGGACTGAAGGCGGATCATAACAATATGAGAGTCAAAAAAGGAAGAAGTTACGACTCTTTGGAGCTATCAGCAGAAGACGAGAAAATCAGTGAACCGGGTCCTGCTGTGGATGTAGTGTTCCAACCAATGAATGCTAAAGCTTCAAGGCGTGCAATGCATTCTTCACGAGGGAGGACGTGACACTTTACCAGAGAAAGATGTCACAAGGAACTTAGAGGAGGACACTGAGGATTCGGATAAGTCAAGAAAAAGAGAGCTTCCTGGTAATAATAACAAGGAATTGAAATCAAACAGTCCAAGACTTGAAGCACGTTCTTGGAGAGCTTCTAGTAATGTATCATCACTAAGAGGAAAGTCTGTGAGGACCATAAGATCTGATCGCCATGGGAAAGATGTAAAGACAGATGGAGATTCATCTGATGATCGGGCAGAAGCTAAAGTAGAAAGCCAAGGAAGAACGAAATCAAGAAGAGAGCGACAAGAAGAACTATCAATTGTACTACACCAGGAGAAAAGTTCAGAAACTCGCGCTAAATTCGAGCCAGAAGAGGATGCTATGGAAGAGACCGAGGCCGAGGCTGAGCAGGAACCTCAAGTAAGTTTAGAGGAAGAAGAAGAAGAAGCTGCTTGGGAAAGCCAAAGCAATGCAAGTCATGACCATAATGAGGTAGATAGAAAAGCCGGTGAGTTCATAGCCAAGTTCCGGGAACAAATCCGGTTGCAGAAACTCATATCCGGTGAACAACCTAGAGGAGGAGGCACTGGTATGATCAGAAACATCCACAGCCACAGCCACTTCAGATGACACTCACGACCACCATTTATTGCTACATTACCTGTATTATTATTGTAATTTTTACTACCGGCATTGTTGATGAGAATCTGGAGTTGTCACTCTCTTTGTTTCAAGTTTATATTGTTGAATAAAAATGAATTTTTAATACAATGTTTGGAGTCAAGTCAACTGTGTTTGACCAATGGCCACATGAAAGAAATGGTTTCAAATGGAAACTTCCGGGACCAAACTATAACAAAACTGAAAATAGAGGGTGTAAAATATAATTATCCATGAAATTAAACGCAGAAGAACTTTAGGATAAACATTGGATTTTTACAGGGATCGCTGGAGGGAGAAGCAATGGTGACGATTTTATCAACTCATCTCTCTCCAAGACTTACATTTCTATGTAAGTTCTTCTCTCTGTGATCTTCCGAATCAGTAAGCTGGCTTTTGCGCAAAATAGTATTAAGCTCGTAAAATCTTGTAGGTGAAAAACCGTCGTTAGCTCGGAGTAAACGCTCGGTATGTTGTTCATTGAGTGAAGAACCAAAAGACCAAAGGTAAATTTGAAATTTTGAGAGATGAAGTTGTTCCTTTTGGTTATAATCTGGAGATTAAGTGAGGTTTTTGAATTGCAGCTTGAGTCGGAGAAGTCTTGTTTATGTTTTGGTTACTTCGCCGTTTTTGTTGTTTCCGGCGTTATCTTCATTTGCAAAGACTAAATCAAAGAGCCCTTATGACGAGAGAAGGTTACTAGAACAGAACAAGAGGATACAGAGAGAGAACAATGCTC
>CM051381.1:1071635-1233215 GCA_028015245.1 Cardamine occulta | reverse complement strand
CAAAACCAATGGAGAAGCAAATAAGAGTCATGAGCTTGATGATTGCTTTACCAGTGCTATGGCACTTACCGATCAGGTGTCCCCACGCCTGCCTACCCGTTACATTCTTCCACCTTCACAAGACCAATGCTCCCTTTAAGCATTACCACCGATACCATCTCTCTTCCTGCCATTGATCTCTCCTCTTACATGATCCTTTGCTTAGACCCCGTGTCATCCATGAGATTGAATTAGCCTGCAAAGGATTTGGTTTCTTTCGAGAACTAATACTCGTGTCTGGTTAGTCACTTGTTAGAGATTACATGTATTCAGCTTCATACATCATTACAATCCAAATGAAATAGTAAAAGAATTTTGGTGTAAGTGTCCTATTCATGTGTCACCATTTATCTGTTCATTAAATTCAGTCATGTGTTACATTCCTCCAGTCACTAGGACTAGTCTGGAATGTACTTATATCATTTACCACTCACACTTTAATACTTGACTTTTATGAGAAAGACAGTTATTGCCCTTTAGCATTTATATCATACTCAACAAAGTCGCTAATCCAAATGCTGAAAAAGTTTTTAGGTTCCTATTCTTTATTGAGGAATATACAAAAATTGCCCCGTATTAGTCTTATCTTCATACTAATCCTGGTATCATGTATATCTTGGTTTCCTTAAATCCCACTACACTAAATTTATCATTTGAATGACAATTCTCAACAGATAATAAACCATGGAATACCATCATCAGTGGTGAATGATGCGATAGATCTGGCTTCTAAGGTTCTTTTGACTTACCTGCTGATGAGAAGATGCATCTGGTTTCAAATAATTTCCATGAGGCCAATGGGTATGGCACCAGCATCAAACCATTCTAAGGACAAAGAAATCTATTACTGGAGAGATTTCATCAAACACTACTCCCCATCCTCTCTCAAAATGGATCGATTTGGCGGCCATCCAATCCTCCCCTGCTACAAGTAAGTAAAACCTACCTAGGCCAACTAATATCTGAAAATAAACAAAATTTGTTCTCTTTTTACTAATTCCAGTGCTCCATAGATGTTTCAAAATTTGCAGGAAATGCGTATCCAAGGATGTGATCTTCTAAAATATCTTTTTTCTATCAGGAAAAGATGGGAAAACTATCTTAAAACAAGCACATGTACTACATAAAACAAGCACATTAAAGCTATCTCAGAAGATCTAGGACTGGAAAACACACTTACAGGAAGAAAGTGAAGAAGGATCATAAAGTCGCCAGGGCATTGAACTGCTATCCAGCTTGTCCCGAACCCGAAATTGCCTTAGGAATGCCACCACACTCGGACTTTGCCCACTGACCATCTTACTCCAAATTGGCCAAGGGCTGCAGATGATGGACAGCAACAAAAATGGGTTTCGGTGCCGTACATTAAAGACTTTTAATAGTTCTGTTGGGAGATCAGATAGAAGTGATGAGCAATATTATATACAAAAATATGGTTCATCGTGCAACAGTGAATAAAAAAGATTTCAAGCGGCTCTCTTTTGCAAGAATCTTCACAGTCTACCTATGCACAAGAAAATAAGTCCAGCACCTCAGCTCGTCAATGAAGATAGACCAGCTGCATATATGGAAAATTCGGCTTCAACGATTTTTCTTGACTTTGTCTCCAACAACGATATTACAGCAGGAAAGATTCATCGATACACTCAAGAAGTAAAATGTCTGAAAGATGGTCTTGATGACTGCAAACCAGATCATACACAATTCGACAAGGCAATTCCCATATTGAGTTATAATAAGGACCTAAGTTGTAGCCATCTTGTTTTTTCCAATCTATTTGCCAAAAACCACTGAATTACCTCGTAACAACATGTAAATTTCTGCAAGTGAAATATCCTTGTTTATATCACATAAAAACATAATTAGTTGTCATAAAGTGTATCATTTACGTCTCGGAATTTTCTTTTATCTTAGTTAGTCTCTCTTCATCCTGAGAGAAAAGGATTTGATTAGGTCAAGACGTAAGCATAAAACAGAAATAGATAACAAGCACATGGTTGCGTAAATCTTAATTATACCACCAGCTCAAGGAGTCAGCCAAATGACTAAAGATAGATATCAACCTTTTCTGAATAATAAAGTTGATAATAGCCAACAACAAAGAACCAAGAAAGAGAAAGGCAAGTTTTAACTTGATCCGTAAATACAGACTAAGAAATACTATTTTTAGTATCTTTTCCCTTGTTTCTTTATCCAACCCTCATAGAGGAAAAGAGCTGAACCACGAAAACCAAGCTCACTTTTGTTTCATCATGCACTACTAATTCCATTACTTTTACTGGCGAATTCCTGTCTAAAATTTCTCGTAACCTGTCCAACAGTGTGTCACACTGTGTAATCTTAATTGATTGATACAATTCATATCTAATAATTACATGTTTTATAAATTTTAATAAATCCGGTGTTTTTACAGAATCAACAAAGAAAAGTTTACAAGAGTGGTCGTATAAGAATATTTTGATATCAAGTTTATAGAATCTCACAAAGTTCCAAGCTAAGGAAGTTTTGGGAAGAAAGCAATCTAGTGTCTTGTGCAAACTCTTACAGACTTGCAGATAGAATTAAAAAAAAAAATATACTTGTACACATAATAAGCACGAATTTCCTAGAAGCTGTCGGATTTTAAGTTTTTTTTTTTTTTTAATAATTCATAGAAAAGCCCTGGTCATATGAATTATCCGCAATCACGAAACAGCAAAAGCAAAAGCAGTTTTTGGAAGAATTCGCGGTAATGAATCGAATACTTACAGGAATCTACAACGATACCAATCTCTCCGTCAAGCTCTCCTATAGGTATGTGCAATACTTGCCTCTTGTATCCGTCAATAGATTCCCGGTAAAATTTCGCTCCGTCAGCTACCCAACGATGTTTTTATTTTTTTGCAATCGCGAATCGTTTTTATTTACTTTTTAAAATCGCAAATCTTTTTTATTTACTTATCGTGGATTGTTAAAGATTGATTCGCTCAAACTACTTATTTTTTGAGGTCGTTTCGGTACGATTCGAATTTCGAGCCATGGTGCTCTCCCTCAAATATAGATAATATTTCAACGAGATTTTGTTTCTTTGTATTTTATGAATGGTTTATCCATATTTTATGGAGTAAAACTGGAAAATGGTTTAGTTCGCACCTTATATTTCTTACTTTATTATTTCTCCTTTGTATTATTTATATGTTCCAATATTATATTATATAGTGTGATAGTGTAATAAAATACCGGATATGAAGAACCAACCACGTTGTTCTCGCTGGTCGACGTAAGAGAGAAACGCTTACTCCAGTTAGTAGCAACAGAGACAAAGAGGACAATTTTAAATATATGAACATTTAAAGTCCTTAAAACAATGTAATAACTCTATGGTTTTAATTTTATAAAGATAGAGATCCATTTTCTATAAATGTTAGAAAATAGAAGTTATGATGGATTACATTTTTTTGTGCACTGTATATCTATAAAACTCATTGAAAATCGTATAAGTAATAATATAAGTTAATGCAAAAATATGATTTTTAAAACTGATGAAATAGCAAAAAAAAAAAATTAAACTGACCAAAACTTGTAAGAATGGCTTGCAGTAATGTTTAGATCGTACATATGTGAATTAGAAAACGAATAAACGATCAAGAAACTAGTGGATCGAAACAAAATAACTTAACTAAATATACTTCGGAGCTGGGAGGGTGGAATTTCGTAGAAACTATAAAATTTGGACGAAATCAAAACTATTGATATAATATTGGGCTATTATAGATATTAGAGGAAATTCCAATAAAACATATAATGAATACGTGGCGAAAAGCGTAAGGACAGCTTCTTCGCTGTCTCTGTCTGTTCGCCGCCGAGAGACGGAGAGAGTGCTTTTCTCGTTGTTTGTTGCTTCTCCTCCGGAAAACACCAAATAAAAAAATGACGTGAGGATGAGGTAGCGATGGAAGTGGAAGCTGTAGAAGCAGTTTACGGCGAAGACTGCGTCATATTGGATTCAAATCCTCCTCATCTTCACCTCCATATCAAGCCTCGTACCGCCGAGATCTCTTCTCAGCAGGTTTTTTTGTTCTCCGGTTTTTGATGCAATTTTCTTATGATTTTATTCTTCGGAATCGATAAATGCCTTCTTTTTATTTGCTAAACTCGAAACCATCGGAGAACCCGGTATTTACTCATTTAGATTGTCAGATTAGGGTTCGGATTACTAGTTTTGATCTTAAGAAATACAATTTTTTTGTTTCTAGTTCAGTGTTTGTGTAGCAACAATTTTGCGTATGATTGGTTTTGTATGTAATGCTCACATTAGTTTTGCTCTGCAGTTTGTGGAGGCGGTTGTGAGAATACAAGCAGGTTCTAAGGTAGATTTGGTGTCAATGTCATTATCATGGAGCTATTCTTTGAGAACTATTGAGCTAAAGTATCTTCTTTTGTTATTACAGTATCCAGAGGAAACCACCTGTAATTAGCATGATTGAATCCAAGGGGCTTGATGAGCAAAAGGCAAAAGCATTTGATTGGCATAGTTAAGGAAGCTTCTCAGCTAGCATCTTCTTTGATGCTAGTAGAACTTTGTGAGGTAACAACTCCATAAATTCTTCATCTTTGCACCATTTGCTTCATCTTCTTGATGAGAAATAGACGACTGGTAGATGTGGTACATTAAAAGGAAAGAGAGGCCTATGTAGATTAAGAAAAAACTTAACTTTTCTGAATCATAAAGCAAACCATGTGCGAAGATATGCATATGCAATCTTGATTAGAATCTCATGCAGTGTACTAAACATATATGTTTTTAGGAAACAGTTGAGAGGCTCACGATTATGAATCACCCAGATGGAGACTGTCCACTGTGTTTTGTATCCATTATTCCCTGAGGATAGTGGGAGTAAACAAATTCCATTTATGAAGCTGATGTCTTGTTTTCATTGTTTTCACTGGTAAAGAAATTCCTCAGTTACAATTCCATTTTCTCCCTTATGTTGCGATTATTTTCCAATGTTTTAAGGTGTCTAATTGTTCTTTATTGATTTCAAGTGATCAGTGAGTGCATCATTAGGTGGTGGAATTGGCTTCATACACAGAAAGACGCTGATTCAAAATCTGGTGATACTTTGCATATGCGTAGAGGAACAAGTGCTCATGAAGGTTTGTATCATAAGGTCTTTTTTATGGAAGTTGGAAACGATAATGGTGTTCTCTGAATGGATGCTTTAATCGAAATAATCTAACTAAATAAGTATTGCAGGTAATTCTGGATCAGCGGGTCAAAGTTTGGGGAACTGTCCAGTGTGCCTTAAAGTTTTTCATCGCAGTGATATTGAACATGTTCTTGACTTAGTTGGTGCTCAATCATCTCTACAGGTGAGTGAGCCATCAACTTTGGATTCAGTCGATTGCCTTTCATTGATCTAACCCTTCAATCCACAATCCAAGATTCAACTTTTAATCCTCGTTTATCGACTGCATTGGTTTACACTGAACAGGACTCTAGTTTAATACAAGGTGAGGACCAAGACCTGTTGCTCCAATCAGATTCAGAGAACATAAGAAGAGAGCCGTTTGAGTCTATTCTAAAGACGCAGGAAGAAAAAGGCGGTTTGGTTCAACCGAAGAAAACATATCGGGTTGTGCCTGGTATGTATCTTTCTCCACCACCTCCTGCCTCATCATCATCATCAAATGAAGAAGAAGCCGGTCAAAGTCAAGAACAAGGAGAAGAAGCTCCCAAAGAAGCTGAATCAGAGACAAACTCAAGCAGCTCCACCAACCGAAGAGGCCGAGGCAGAGGCCGGGGACAGTAATGTCAACCGAAGGAAGCCTAATTTGCAGGATCCAAGGAAACCGACGAGGCAATGGGTGCAGAGAGCCAGAGAAGATGACAGATAATTTATTCTTCGAATTTTGTGATACATCAAACTCAAACTCAAAACACAAGTTATATACTCATAAACTGGTCGAAGAATTATATATTCGGCTAATATATCTTTATCTTTTACCAACTTTAAATCACCGTGAGCAATTTTGTTTTTGTTTTGACAATTAGCTTTATAATACCGCTTGCTACAAACAACAATGTGAGACTGAGACCCTGACTACAAAAGAAAATACAGAGTCGTCACTTAGTTGGGCCTACATGTTAAATGGGCTTATAATAGCTAATAAGTGTTCATATATATCATTGGGCTTAGGCTTTAATAGCTAACTAATAAGTTATGACTCATAACACAGCTTAACCGGTTTACGATCTAAGTGGGTAATTAGAAACATTTAAGCTTAACCGGTTCATGATCGGAGTCTTTTGTACCGATCCCACTGTCGCAATTTCCGAACTCATTATCGCCGGCGATTCTGCTCATCTATTCGATGTCTTCTCCGTCAGCGGTCGCCGATCTCTTGGGTGCGCTTTCTTACCGGCTTCAGAATGGAAATCAGTTATTCGAAGAAGAACAGGCAGAGTCTTCTTCGTCTATGGGACTCGCTATCTCGGAGCTTAACCGTTCTCTGACTCTGGATATCGGCGGCGAGAATTCTGGGGTTAGAGTTTTGGACGCAGCTTTATCTCTAATGTGCTTCAAGGCACCTCAGGTTAGCATCATTTCTGCTGAATTCTGGATTCGTGGTTTCTCTACATATGTTGGGTTCTTACTTGTGTTTTAATTTCTTCTCAGATATTTGATTCGGCGATTGAGTATATTGTGCAAACTATTGTTTGCACCTTATCATCTTCAATCAATTTTAAGGTACTTAAGTATCGAAACGAGGAATCATTACAGTGTGGGAGCTCCAATTTACCTCAATGCTCTGAAGAATTGATCGAAATCTCTAAGGATATTATTGATAAATTGGGGGGCAAATGGTGGGTTTTATTTGGCATTTCTTCGTGTTATCTGAAGTTTAAATCATTTGTTCTTTCATATTTTCTCTGACTTGAAACTGTTTATAGGAAGATTGGCTACACTATTGTTCCAAGCTGTTGTGAGATCAGCAGCTTCAACATCATGCAGCGCGAATAGAAAGTTAATGTATGGAAGAAACAGGGCTGTCTCTGAAACTTTCTTACTTGCCAAGAGAATCATCTATAGAGAATCACGAGATACCTCTGAGGTTTGACCTCTCGTCTGTTTCTATCCCAAGCTATTTTAGTCTATATTTCCTGCTCTGTTTTTTTTTTTTCATATTAGTCGATAGAATTTGTGAAACGGAAGCCACAGCTTCTGCGATGTTTGCTCTCTTGTTTCAGACAAAAGGTAGACCGGTCTGACACTTTTTGATGATCAGGATCCTATTCTGGTATCAAGATCCGTTGTCTTTGAAGGAAGATGTTTCCAGAATCTTGAAAGTTGTGGTGGAAAGGCCGTTCCTTTGTCTACAGAAGGAGCTCTTCGAGAAGGCAGAGTGGCATGATATTGTCGTCTGCTTAGCACTATCTCCTTCTATGTTTATCAACACTAGGGCCCTCTTACATAAGTGGTTTTTGCTTTCGTGAGTTCCTATCCAATTCGTGTCATGTAATCTTGTGCTTTTCATCTCTAGCTTTCCATCTTTCTTGCTTTCTGATGCAATTTCGTTCTTAACACCAGGGGACTTGCTTCTGTCTTTGAATTGCTTGCCGGTTTGGTCTCTGCAATAGTGAACATAGTTGCACGACCATCCCTGTGGGGTATACCAATGGAACTAGCTTCCATGTTGCCATTCTCTGATGCATACTTTCCTTTCCAGTGTCAATTTCTGAGAGTATTGGCTGGTCCGCTCACCTCCAAGTCCCTCCTAATGTTGGCTCATACTGCCAGTAAGACATTATCTGTTCCTGGGCAACAACTACAGGATACTAAATGCAAGCCTACTCCAATAAAAGTTCGAGCATTAGATGACAAAACTGAATGGTAACTTTACGTGACGATGCAAATTGATTCTTAAATATACACATGTATATGTAAAAGCGCGTAAGTGTGAATTTTTAATGATGTTGTACCTTCTGGCAGGGCCTTGGCTATTAACTTCCCAGATTGGTTTTATTTTGCTTCTGCTATGCTCTTCTCAAAAGGAAATTCATTAGAAGATATCCACCATAGATACACTTCACAAGAGGCTGATTGCAGACAAGCATGTGATCTGGAAGGTCTCTCCACTGCTGCGGCAACATATATTGCTTGGATTCTGAACCCTGCAACTGGAACCATTCAAGAATCGCTTAGTAAGTCTCTCATTAGGAGTCTCAGAGATATGTATCAGCCAAAGTTTGGCTCAGAAGCACATCAGAGTGAGACTATAACTGGCAAGAGAAAGAAACCAGATAGGCTTGTTTCTGGCAAAATAAAGGCTGCCAGTATAGTGGAAGACCTATTGAGAGAATTTGAAAACAAAATCACCAGTTCAGTTTCTTATGAATTGGATTCTCAGAAAACACATCCATCTTTCAGCTCTGGCCTCCAAAACAATTTGTTGGTAAGAAGAGTGGTGGTTGGCGTACTGATTGGTTATCCAGATTCAGTAACAGATGAGGAGTATGAACTGGTACTGCACTATGCTGCTAGTGGGAAAATTCTTACCATTAAGAAATCACGGGGTACGGGATTCAAAAAAAGCAAAGGGAATCTCTAGAATATCTGCTTTGTTATCGAATGAAATAACCAAGGAGGAGGCTATTGAAGGCACACGCCTTGTTTTTAACTTAGTTGACACTTTGGAGAGTATGTGTATCAAGTTTTGAAGCTGAAGAGGATGCTGAGGAGTTTATTAACCAGTTTAAGCTAAGATCCAGCAAATACTTAGTCAAATGCGTCGACCGCCTGATTCAACTCCACTGTAAAGAAGATGGAGATTCAACACTAAGTGACATTAATATCAGACTGATGCAATGGACAGTAAAAGGACAAGAAGATCAACATAGGAACAAAGATCTTGATAATATCGCTGCCAAATTGACCTGCAAATTATCGCCGTAACTGTCACCCTTTAGCCTGACTTGTGTCATATTTGGTGGTAGACAGTTTTGGGAAAATGGTGATCAGATATGAACTGGTTAGAGCACTCACACGACTGGGATGAAGATTTAAATGGTGGTCAGAAACGAGAATTGATTGCCTTGGTTCTTTTATTTAGTATATACTAGTACAGTCGTTATTGACAAGCCTATTTAGTCTTCAAAGTAGCAAAATTCTTGGCTAAGTTGATTTCAGACTTGGTATGCTTAAAAATCATTACATTACATGACATGAGACTAATTGTATGTATGGACTATGGAGATGGAAGCCAAGTTTAGGCATTCAGATGGAAAGAGATAACTAGAGATGTATTTCTTATTCCAACTGTTTTTTTTATTTCCGATGTGTGGATCTTTTATCCTCACACAGTAACTAGGGATAAAGACAAGAAGTGACATGGGAGAGATTCTGTCTATTGGGTTCTGGGAGGGACACAAGGGCAAGAAGAAGATTCAGAGAAATCCGGTAAATCCTGATCCATCTGGTTTCACTTTCAGACAAGAACTGAAGAGTTGTCACGAGAGAGAGACGGACCCCACACACCCCCACTCGATTCCCTTGATTCATATCCAGGACCAGAATGAAACCGATGCCATCAATTTTAAAACTCAGATTATTTATATTCTCCTTATTCAACACGTTCTTGGAAAAAAAGGAACACAATAACTGACCGCACAACGCTAAAAATACATCATAATTAAGGACAAAGGAAACAAGAGCTAACAATTTCTTTCGTAGTAGTAATAATACTTTAAAATTTAAGAGTTGAAGCTTTGTTACTATAATAACTCTATAAGAATATCGCATGTATACATAAAACAATGTCCTACTTGATAGAGTAGGAGCTAGTGCATACCGTTTGAAGAGACTCCATGAACAAAGCAGAGAAACTTGTTAAAGCTTGGAACACACCAGGCAACCCTGTCTGCAGATTATTCAAAGTCATGGCTCTTGTCACTTCTATTGCCTTTTGAATGCTTCATCATCTCTTCCTCTACTCTCCTCTGGCAAACGCAAGCTCTGATTTTTTATCGCTTAGCGGGTCACGATCGTCTAACATGTGTTGGTTATCGGGTCCTGAATCTGGTAAACCCACACCCACCATTGAGTAAGACTGGTAATATTTCCTCTCTAGGTTTCTAAGCGACGAAGCCTTCTTCTCGAGCTCTTTCGATGCTGATTCTGTTCTTTTCTTGATCTTGTGTTCATCAGCTTGTTTTGCGGATATCACGTGCACAACATTGATAAAGCTTTTTATTGCTTCAGATGCGACTGTATCGGGAACACGGTCTAGAGCGAGTTTCCACTCATCGCAGAACGCGTAAGCATCAAGCGGCTCTTTTTGGTGATTGCCGGCGTCTTCTTGGCAAACCGGAAGAAGTGTTAGCTTGAACCAGGCGTGAACTGAGTGTATGAATTCACGTTGGAATTTGATCAGACGACTGAGACTGGAGTGCCAAGAAGAGACAGCTGATTCTAAATCACGGGTCGCTTGTCGGTGTAGCTCAGATGTCGATTCACCTTTTCCTGATCTGTTGATGAGCCCTCGAACTTGCTGCACGATGCTGTTCTGAGTCTCGTGGAATTGATGCATAGATCTCCACAAGTACATAAAGCTGCATTAGGTATTCAAAGAAAAACAGAGATTAATGTCCCCTATAGTTTAGTTCAGAGTCTTATAATGACTTTGTCAAACAAAAAGCCTCAAATTGATTACAAAATTCACATGATGAATACCGGAAACCAGAAGATATTCATCTCTGCTGAAACTAGATATTTTTTTATAAGCCTAAACGTAATGTTATTGCCTCTTAAGTTTGAGATATGATTACCAATTGCAGCAGCTTACAACTAGTAACTTTAACAGGCTAAGCTATAAGACTTAAAAAGCTAAGAACTAAAATTGTAACAGTGGATAAGAGAGGTAAGGGACCTTTTTGTCTCACTCTAAGCATATCAAGGACCACAGAATTCTAAATCGCATGGCCCTAAAATTGTCTCATTATTGTTCACCTACTTATCGAGTCCACAAGATTCTTTTAAAAAAATATGATAAGTAGGTGGAAGTGGCTTTAAGAAACCAAACGGGTAAATAATGATTGCTTGCCAAAACTGTCAAATTCAGAAAAAATGTTGAATCACAAGATAACATTAAGCAACAGATGATTCAGCTATTTAGGTAGAGCAAACTCACCCATGACAGAGTTCAACAAGTTGAGGAACAAGGTCAGTATCACGAAGACGGATTATGGCAGTAGATGTGGTTGTAACAGCTTGAGAAGTAACAATGATCAGTGACTGTAACCTTGTTATAGAGGCCTTTGTCTTGTCTAGCTTAACTTCATCCTCCCTTTATACTCTTGGCTTTGAAGCTGTGATAACTTCTTCTCATGCTCAATCTTCAAGCCTTCTCTAGCCTAGAAAAAATCAATTGGTAAATATCATGAAAGTAAAAAGCTCCAATAGTTTGATTTGGAGACACTCTAAGAGACCTTGATTTCTTCATACAGCTTCTTCTCCCATGCCAAGAGACGGTCAAGAGTGGAACAAAGGCTATTCGAACTATTCGGTTGATCCAGCGCCGTCGTATCTAGCCTGTACTTGACTGCCAATGGCGGCTTTGAGGTCCATGTCGAGCTCAAGTTGCTTAATATGCTACTCGAATGAATCACCGTTTCTAATAAACAAATTTCACAATGTCACAAACTCAATTTCATCAAAGCATGGATTATTCCAAGTTACTAAAGCGAGAAAATACAACAAACGAAACTCACTCTTCAACTGGCTGAAACTACGATCGAGCTCAGCTCTGCCGAGCTCGAGCATCTTGGAGACTTGATCGCCGGCGGTGGCAGCATTGTCGAAATTCTCCCTGATTGCGTCAACAATTTCTTTCAAATCCTTATGTCTAACCACCATCTTCATATCAGCGATCTCTCCTCCGCCTCTATAGCTACCGGAAGAGATCGTCTCATCGTCTCCCTTTGTCATATTTTCCTTGTTCAGAGCCACCGTATTCTTGCGGCATTGGTGAAGGTTTCTGATGGCTCCGTCTCATCGAATTACTTCTCACCGTAGATCCAAAGTCAGAGCGACTCCCGATTTCGAAACTGACTCTCTCGTCATCTTCCTCCTCCTCCTCTGCTTCCGAGGAGCTCATCGTGCTGTAATGATCGTGATCTTCCCATTCACTACACTGTACTTCCTCTCTCTCCATCTCCGTCTCCTCCTCCACCGCACTGCTCACTGATTCAAACTGCTTCTGCTTCCTCGTGTGGAAAAAATCATACTCTGACCTCTCTGTTTCGGTATCTTCATCGTTAAAGCGATTATCGAAGTTCTGTTTCTTCTCTTGAGCCTTCCTGTTGAAGAATTCGGAATCGGGAGGAGACGGAGGGTAGAAATTTTCCCAGTTCCAGACGGAGGAAGCATGGGAAGGAGTAGCTGAGTAAGTAGAGTTCTGATAAGCATTGGGATAGAAATTGGATCTCTCACTTCTCGGAGAAGACGATGGACTTGACTCCGAGAGAATATGAGGTAGCTTAGGTTTGGGTTGCTGCTTCCTGCGTCGATTGGAGGAAGCGGAGATAACTGAAGGCTGCTTGGTAGAGGCAACGGAAGGAGACATCGGAGGAGGAGGAGGAGGATGAACAGAAGAAGGAGCTGGCGACGGCGAAAAACGTGGAGGGGCAAATTTGGCCGGCGATTGTTCAGAAAGAGGAGGAGGAGGATGATGGAGGAAAACTGCCGGAGTTTGATCTGATACAGATAGAGGCTCACCGGCGGCGAATGAGGAAAGAGCAGATCCAGTGAGACGAAGCGATCGGCAGTAATCGGCGTGAGCAGCGGCGAGATGATGGCGAGCGTAGACAGCTTCCTTCATCAGACGACGGCGATCCTTACAGCGCCGTACAGCATCTTCGTTATCGAGCTTGGACGCTGCACATCCCATCTTTTCTGCTCCTTCAGGTTTCTTCTACTTCTTCTTCAGCTTCGTTACGGTGGCGCGTGAGCTCACGTCGGCTCTGCATTATTCAAAACAGAATCATAGAGAAAGGAAAAAAGTTATATAGCTGTTTCCAGATTTTCCACTAGACACTCACACTGTACTCAGTTTTCTCATATTTATCGGAAAAAACAAAATTTAACCGACAAAAAATCAATGATCAAAAATATATTTTGCCTTTTTCCTCGACTAATAAACGAGTCAGTGACTGTCATATTACCTGGACTAATCTTTTTACCTTTCGGTTTCCTTTTTTTTGTTAGTTAAAAAATTAAAAACTTAGAATAAAAAAATAATGCGACATTTTCTGACACAATTATTAACGGTTACCAGAACCTAACATTACAATACTACAGTTAAATCAGATTTACAAACAAATAACTAGAATATTAAAATGTTCATTAAAGCAACACAAAAAGACAACTTCTGGTTGACGTAAAAAAAAAAAGTCAATTTGTGATTTACTAGTAGCTCTTTAATTAAATGTAATATTGTGAATCCAATTATTCGGAAGCAAAAAACTAAAAAGGGTAGTGGATGTGAAGCTTGTGAGCTAAGGTCCAAGATGAAAAAGCACCGATAAAAAGAAAACGGCAAGACGGTGAAAGCTGAAGCTGAAAACGGTGAAAAGTGTTACTTTCCTCTTTGAACAAGTCTTTAATGAATAGAACAAAAACCACATCCATTTTTCCCATTTTCTTTTTTTTTAAGCTTTTTAGTTTCTTTACCAATCACTTTGTTCAAAAAGACTCATCATCATCGCCTATAAAACCGACCCCAAAGCTGTGGATGCTTTTTATAAATCAGACTCGGATTTTAACTTATTTTATAAATTGTTCTCTTACTTTATAACTATAAGGGCCAAAGGGGCATCTAATTCGTCTTTCCCACCCTTTTCTCGATCTCTTATATGTGTAGATTCTTTTTCAATATTATTTGGTCGCCAAACTACCAAACTGTCTTCTATTCAGTATACACAAATTACTGAAAAATCGAAGATAACACTTATGTGTATTCATTACAAATTACTACATGTGTTTTTTTTTTTGTTATGAATATATTGAATCATAAAGAACACAATGGAATAACAAATGTTTTTTTTTTCTGAAGTGCTAAAAATGATGCAATATATACAACTAGGCAAAACACATTAATGGTATCAATTTGGGGCCCGTTGGGGGAGGGAGAAAATGATAAAGACCGAGTCCATAAACGGTATCAGTACTAAACCCATTTTTTGAGTGAATTTGGGAAATAGTCATATTTTGGGCGGAATAGCCATATTTTGGTTAAAAATGTTACTTATTATAATGTAATATATAGAGTGGGTGACAATTCGGTAAACAGTACAAACGGAAATAACCTTTACACATCTTCAACCTTTCTTTTTATCTTTACTATATGCGAAAAAAAAAATTTCCCTTTTTTTGGCCCATTCTAAGAAAAAAAATTGATTCAATCTTTCCTTCCTATTAGAAAATTACATTAGTTTTCCGCATATGTCATGGTTGAATATTTTAAAGTGATAAAAATAAATATTAAAATTTTAATTTAAAATATGTCATTCTATTTAGAAAATATAGAATCAAATGATATAATTAATATTCAATCTATTAATACAAACTCAAATATATAGTTTTCTACTACATGCTATATAAATAGAACGATATTTTATATAGCAAAATGAAGTTTATTCGATTAACCAACCAGTTCACGAATAGCATAGAACATTCGTACTAGAGTTCAGCTAGTGGCTAGTGCAGTTCACACCGGAATCTGCAGCTCCAAAACCAAAAGCTGTAGATATCATCAATGACCATGAAAAGCTTTATTTTGATAGGTTTTCTCAATCTGAAGATGCACTTTGAAATTATTGATGCATATGGATACTTCTTGACGAGTTGCATGATATGTCACCTCCAACAAGGTACAACTAATTTCATCCTTATTTTATAATCTTCCGTAATCGGTACGGCCATGGATCTTGCTCTCCGCATCTAATTAAACTATAAAAAACAGAAAAAAATAAGAAGGCCAGAAACTCGTCGAAAAGACGTCCGACTAGATTGTTGTTGGCCACTAAATGGTCCTTGTAGCCTGAAGATCTTATGTGGTCAAAAATTCTCATATATCGTTTAATGGTTGATTGTTTTGCAATAATCTAGGGTGTTACCCTATCAAGGATCTCGGAATATCCTGGTTAAGCGTAGAAAATAAACAATTCCCAACATCAGGGATCACCACTATCTTAATTGGTGGTCAGAGAGTTTAACATTTTGAGGGTTTTTATTTCACGTTCTAAGAAGAGGACCGATCTGTTGTGCTAAATAATGCGATTAAGGGTGACAATAAAGAATTTTGATCGAATTATTTGACGCGTGTGCCAATTGTTTTTCTTTCTACTTTTTTGTCCCTCTTACCTTTTCAATAGGAAAAACAGAGGTCAATGTTTTGATTGGTTCGACCTTAGACAATAACATCCCTAACATCTTAGTCAGATTCTTTTGACTTTTTAAGAATTTTTTATCTCCTGTTTGGTAGGAGCAAGAGTTACAATCTAGGATTCTTACGAAGGTAAAATGTTAATAAAGAGAAGAAACCTAAAGAATAGGCTAATTGTTATTATATCCAATGTAATTTTGCTGAGACGCCTCAAATTTGCATATCCTTCTACGTCCTCAAATGTGCTTTGGTAAATGAATATTCGTTTTCTCAGATCTATTTTTTCTTTCTTATTTTAACTACATTTTACGGTAAATTACATATTTTTTTTAAAAAGAAAGAAAGTTGAATGGTATTTTGAATGAGTCAAGCATTGGGTTAATTTGGCCAGCAAATCTTTGAACTTGTGATTACATAGATCTTCTTTTCTTCCTTATATATCGCCTGCATAACACATTTGTCTCAACTCCCAGATTTGTCCCTGCTTGTTTCAAAAGCTTGTTCTGTTTCCTTTGTGAAGATCAAGCTTTGGTGATGTTTTGGTGAATGTTTTTTTCTGGGTCCAGGTTTGTATTTTATTCTGCCTTGCTTGTCCTTTTGATTCACGTCTGCATAAACTTCAAAATTAAAGTACTTCTTCAGGCAGAAGGAAAAGATGAACAAACTAACTTGGCTGTTGCAGATTTCATAACTGAATTTTAGTAACTTCCGGCTCAAGCAAAAAAGGAAGTTCGATATGACGGACATATCAGAAGCTCTCAAGGCTATCACCACCGAGATCATTGATCTGGTATACATTTTGTAACTCATTACTTTTTTGTTTCCAGGTTAAAACTATGATGAAATGCAATAATATGTCATGGATCGTTGCAGGAAAATGTTCCCGTCGAAGAGGTTTTTCAACATCTTAAATGCACAAAAGAAGGGTTAAACTCCAATGAAGTGCAGGAGCGACTTACAGTGTTTGGTTACAACAAACTTGAGGAGAAAAAGGTTTAATACTCGCATCCATTTATTTTCATTTATTATCTCTCTTTTAATGTTATTTTGATCTCTCTTTATATCTGGTTTCTGCAGGAGAGTAAGATACTCAAGTTCTTGGGGTTCATGTGGAATCCACTTTCATGGGTCATGGAAGCTGCAGCCCTCATGGCCATTGGTCTTGCACATGGAGGAGTACGTCTTTTGTTCCCTCACATTCATATGTAAAATTCTGCAAGGTCTCGCTTAAAAACAGTTTTGATACTGATGAAACTAATTTGTTTCATCTGTTCAGGGCAAGCCTCCGGATTATCACGATTTCGTGGGTATTGTGGTCTTACTTTTGATAAATTCAACAATCAGTTTTGTAGAAGAAAACAATGCTGGAAACGCAGCTGCTGCTCTTATGGCTCAATTAGCCCCTAAAGCCAAGGTTTTGTTTCCTTTTTGTTACATTCATTTAAAATTTAATGATGGGAGCTTATTTATTAATCAACTGTGTTTAGGCCATTCGCGATGGGAAATGGAATGAGATAGATGCAGCTGAGTTGGTTCCAGGAGATATAGTTAGTATTAAACTTGGAGATATCATTCCTGCCGATGCTCGTCTTCTTGAAGGAGACCCTTTAAAGATTGATCAGGCAAGTGTTCTACTTCTTGATATGGGTGATAACATAGCTCTGCATCTTGATCTCTCTTTCGACTAATCTTGGTTAGTTTGATCTTTTCTCCAGTCAGCACTTACAGGTGAATCTCTTCCGGTTACCAAAAACCCAGGTGCGTCAGTGTACTCTGGTTCAACATGTAAGCAAGGTGAAATAGAAGCAGTTGTTATAGCGACTGGTGTCCACACTTTCTTTGGAAAGGCGGCTCATCTTGTAGACAGTACTACACATGTTGGTCACTTCCAAAAGGTTTGTATCACACTTTGGAGTAAAACTATGAAATTTTCAAAGGTGTTTTTTGGATTCAATGAGTTATTAACTTGTTGTATATATTGATTTACAGGTTTTGACTGCAATAGGAAATTTCTGTATCTGCTCGATTGCAGTAGGAATGGCGATAGAAATCGTTGTTATTTACGGTCTTCAAAAGAGAGGTTACCGTGTTGGTATCGATAACCTTCTTGTCTTATTGATTGGTGGAATCCCCATTGCAATGCCTACTGTTCTCTCTGTTACAATGGCTATTGGTGCTCATCGCCTTGCTCAACAGGTCAATACAAGTCTTTAAGACATATTCAGTTGATTTTGTGTGTTTTAGTCTAACGACGGTAGAATCCATTTACAGGGTGCCATAACAAAGAGAATGACAGCCATTGAAGAAATGGCCGGAATGGATGTTCTGTGCAGTGATAAAACTGGTACTCTCACGCTAAACAAGCTTTCCGTGGACAAGAATCTAATCGAGGTTTGAATCTAATCGAGGTTTGAATCTAATCGAGGGATGATGATGCAGTAAGAGCACTTTGATCTCTTTTGTTACAGGTCTTTAAGAAGGGCATCGATAGAGATATGGCTGTGCTTATGGCTGCAAGAGCTGCACGTTTAGGAGAACCAAGATGCTATTGATACTGCAATTGTTTCAATGTTGTCAGACCCTAAAGAGGTATTATTATTGGTTAAAGACTCAACTTTCAGCAAACTAGATTCAAAACTGTGATGTATTGATCTTATACTTTTGTACTTCAGGCACGTGCTGGAATTAAAGAACTCCATTTTCTTCCATTCAGTCCAGCTAATAGAAGAACTGCATTAACCTACCTTGACGGAGAAGGCAAAATGCACCGTGTGAGCAAAGGGGCGCCTGAGGAGGTTATAAACATTTGCCATCAACTTACCTTTATAAACTTTACTCATTCTCTTCTGAGATATTGTTTCCTTCTCTAGATATTGGATATGGCACACAACAAATTAGAAATTAAGGATAAGGTACATGAAACAATCGACAAATTTGCAGAACGTGGCTTAAGATCACTTGGATTAGCATATCAGGTGAGACATAATTAACTAATTTTACGAGTAAAATATCCACTTGTGATAACGTTTGTAAAAATCTCATTTCAATAATTAATAGGAAGTACCAGATGGTGATGTCAAAGGAGAAGGTGGTCCATGGGACTTTGTAGCTCTTCTTCCTCTGTTTGATCCTCCTCGCCATGACAGTGCACAGACAATTGAAAGAGCTCTTCATCTTGGAGTTAGTGTTAAAATGATCACAGGTACAGAGCCAGTCTTTAGCTCCTAGCTACACGACCTTGGATTCTTGTGTACTCATAAAATGTCAACACTTGTAGGTGACCAGCTTGCGATTGCCAAAGAAACAGGAAGAAGACTTGGAATGGGAACAAACATGTACCCATCTTCATCTTTGCTCTCTGATAACAACACTCAAGCAGTTTCCATTGATGAACTTATCGAAAACGCAGATGGTTTTGCAGGAGTCTTTCCTGGTAACCTTACTTACTTTGTAAACTACATTTGAATACTCTGAGCGATATCTAACAAATGATTTACTGATTTATAGAACATAAGTATGAGATTGTGAAGAGATTACAATCCCGAAAACACATATGCGGTATGACTGGTGATGGAGTGAATGATGCACCTGCCTTGAAGAAAGCTGATATTGGAATTGCTGTGGATGATGCCACAGATGCTGCTAGAAGTGCTTCTGATATTGTCTTAACAGAACCTGGTCTTAGTGTTATCATCAGTGCTGTCTTGACTAGTCGTGCAATTTTCCAAAGGATGAAAAATTACACGGTACATAACTGCTTCAGCCTCATTCACTTATTACTTAAGTTTAAATTTAATTCTTAGATTGATTATATTGTTTACCTTCATTTTGCAGATATATGCTGTTTCTATAACTATACGTATTGTGGTAAGTTTCTACGTCGGAAATGCATCAGAGTTTTTGGTCTTATATTCATCTGATAACACATTTATTCTATGCATTTGTGTTACAGATGGGTTTCATGCTTCTATGTGTCTTCTGGGAATTTGACTTCCCTCCCTTCATGGTTCTTGTTATTGCAATCCTTAACGATGGTTTGTTACTATTAACTTCTTCGATGATTCAGCTTAAGCTTTTTGGTGTTTCTTAAAGCATTAACTCTGATAAATTTGCTTTCATGTTGAAAAGGTACTATAATGACCATATCCAAGGACAGAGTCAAGCCTTCACCAACTCCAGATTGTTGGAAACTCAAGGAAATTTTTGCAACTGGTGTTGTCCTTGGAGCTTACTTGGCTATCATGACCGTTGTGTTTTTCTGGGCAGCATACGAAACTAACTTCTTCCATGTAAACTATACATTATCCCTTGGCTTTAAACTTCAACTGTACAGCAGAATAATAACTTTCTTTCTTTGCTTTTCTCTTTTATGGTAGAATATTTTCCATGTGAAAAACTTCAACCAGCACCATTTTGACATGAAAGACAAGAAAGTAGCAGCACATTTGAATGAACAGATGGCTTCCGCGGTCTACCTTCAAGTCAGCACAATCAGCCAAGCATTGATCTTTGTGACTCGTTCTAGGAGCTGGTCTTTTGTTGAACGACCTGGTTTTCTTCTTGTTATTGCTTTCCTAATTGCTCAGCTGGTAATGAGATTTTCCTCATCTCTCTTATACTCTTCCTTAATTACTACTTACCCTCTTCATCCACTTATGTATTTTTTTAAAGGTTGCATCGGTGATATCAGCAACGGCAATATGGCCTTTTGCTGGAATCAGAAGCATTGGATGGGGTTGGACTGGAGTTATTTGGATATTCAATATTGTAACTTACATGTTACTTGATCCTATCAAGTTTCTAGTCCGTTATGCACTAAGTGGCAAATCCTGAACCGACTGGTCGAGCAAAGGGTCCGGGGATAACGACGGACAAAATCTTTTACTGTAAGTCTTGGTACTTTTACAAGTACATTGGCCCTACTAAAACTCGTGATTTGTTTCCAGAGTGCACTCACAGGCAAGAAGAATTTTGGCAATGAAGAAAGAATGGCTGCATGGGCCACCGAGAAGCGTACACAGCATCGGTTTAGAGACCGGTCAAAAGCCGGTTTATGAGAGAAATAGCGCAACAGAACTTAACAATATGGCTGAGGAAGCTAGAAGGCGCGCGGAAATTGCAAGGTTGATTTTTTATAACTTTCTTATTAGAGATTGTTAGTCTCTGTCATGTTTCAGTGATGATCTTAATTATGTTTTATATTTCTGATGACTTTTGCAGAATGAGAGAGGTCCAGACATTGAAAGGGAAAGTCGAATCAACTGCAAAGTTGAAAGGCCTTGATCTTGAGGATGCTAACAGCAATAACTACACAATTTGAGAGAGTCTCAGTCTCTGCTTAATTAATTCATTTTCTGTTTTTTTTTCTTTTTCTTTCTATATGTATTACTATTCTTCTTAATATTGAGTTTAATTTTGATGTTTTGGTGGAAGATGTCTTTCATTTGATGCTTGTAACTTTCTTACGTTTATTTGATGAAAATTCATATTTGATTGGCTTTGTTCGGCTCTTAATTAAAGAACACACTTTAGATGATGTTAAACTCCTGTTTTGGTCTCTCTTCATACATAAGAATATCTAATATAGATTTTTTACTGTCATTAATTTTGAATGGATTTACTTAATACTAAAGGTTAATAACGTATACGTGGTTCTCTTCATATAATTTAGAGATTTTTATTTATTTATTTATAATCTAGAGGTTTATCCGGACTTTCAGCCTAAACTAACCTCTTTTAGATTTACTTTCCTTTTTGCACAGTTTCGCTATGGGTTGGATTACCAAATAGAATCGAACTCGGATCTTCAAACATGTACATATCCAACCTCAAACCAATGAGATACCACCGCTTGGTTAATCTAAAGGTGTTTCTTTCCATAGTTAAGTTTCCAAATCTTGTCATGCCATTTGTAAGCACAACAATTAAAAGAGATAAAAAGACACGAAACACTAATTTAATAGTTTGTTTGTTTCTAATCAAATCTTTAATTCTCACACAAATCTATAATTACTTCGTTGACTAATTATCACACGGGCGTGGATAAGAGGAACCAACTAAAAAAATCAACTTACTCACTAGCGCGTGCTTGGCACGTGCTTAATTGTTGATAAAGAACATTAGAACAACCCCAAAAAGTTCTGTCTCATCGAACAAATATTATATTTCTCTGCGATCCTTCGAGAGGATATTAAATCCGGTCACTTCGCCGGCGGACTTTTTACCGGTACAGGAGATTTACGAATCTGTTTCAAATTTACCATCTTTTCTTACTCCAACTAAAACCCTAGATTAAAATAGCTTATCTTACCAGAAAAGGAAATTGTGGTTTTTTCCACTTGAGTTTTATCCGTTTTGTTCTCTTGAATAACAGGAAGAGAATGGCTTATCTGAAATCAGCAATTATCATTGCCCTAATTTGCAATTTCGTCTCTATCGCTTCTTCTGTGCCTTTCATAGTTCTTCATGGTAATTTGTAATCTCATTTGCAATTGGTTGTTTTTGAATAGATACAGCAGCAATCATGTTCTTATTGTAAAACTCATCATTCAGTTATGTTCATATTTGCTCTTTTTCTACTGAAGATTCTTTAGTATGTGTGTGAAGTTTTCGAATTCCCAAGATTGTGTCTTTTACATTCTCAGGAATTGGGGATAAATGCAGTAATGGAGGAGTGAAACAATTCACAGAGCTTTTAAGTGATTGGTCTGGTTCTCAAGGATATTGCTTGTATGTCCTCTTTTATTTACACTAAGCATATATTCAAATATAGCTCAAAATTTGGTATTAAATCCATGGTGCTTCTTTGGAAATTCAGAGAGATTGGGAATGGCCCATGGGACTCATGGACCATGCCCTCCTTGATCAGGTACTGATGTCACATGTTGGAAGAATGATACTTATATGATTCTATTCCAGAAAAATAATCTGAGCTTTTGGTCTCCTTTTCTTGTGTGTTTTGCAGACAGCGGTTGTTTGTGAGAAGGTCAGATACAGTGCACTATGTGTTTACTAATTTTGGCTTTTGAAAAAATCCATTTGCATTATATGTGTGTGTTTAATAATACAGGTGAAAAGTATGCCAGAGCTTAGTGATGGTTACAGCATTGTGGGGCTTTCTCAGGGTAACATGATTGGTCGAGCTCTCATTGAGTTTTGCGATGGAGCACCACCTGTAAGTCCCTAGAACGTGCATATGCATATGCATATGAATGTTTGTATACTTGTATGGTATAGAGAGATATGAAAGGGCCATGCTTTTGTTCTAACTTTTTGAATCATATATTTTCCTCTAATGGTTGTATTCTTGTGGTTGATATAGGTTAAGAATTTTGTATCGGTAGCGGGTCCTCATGCTGGCACTGCATCGATTCCTTTCTGTACGTAAGTTACTAACTTCCTCCAAAAGAAACAAGTAAAGATTGACATGGAGATTTTTGGTAATATTTTCTTGATTTTGCAGGCTACCTGGTTTTGCATCATGTTGGACAGTATGATCAAAGCAGAGATCTATAGCGACTATATGCAGGTACTTCAGGAGTATTTCACCGCTTTTGCGCGATTTTCTGTTACGAAAGTGAAACTTAGTGCATGTGATTGAGTTTCAGGAACATTTGGCTCCAAGCGGTTTTCTCAAAATCCCGACTGTAAGTTTCTTTGGTTAAAGGTTCAAAAGGTTCGAATTTTTTTAATTCTTGTTGTAACTGAATGCTTTCATAGGACATAGCGGGTTATATGGAAGGTTGTAGGTTTCTCCCAAAGCTTAACAACGAACTTTCAGTTAAAAACTCGACTTATAAGGAGAGGCTCTCAAGCTTGGAGAATCTTGTGCTTATTATGGTCAGTCATCCTAACTCTGCTATTAACTTGCAAGTTTTCTTTTTATGGTAACGTTTATTTTTGATCGAATTCAGTTTGAGCACGACACAATACTGATACCAAAAGAGACCTCATGGTTTGGATACTATTCTGATGGATCTTTTAAGACCATTCTTCCGCCGCAAGAGGTAATAAAACCCTTCAATCAATGTTTCAAATGGCTCAATTTTGCAGATACATTGGTAAGTGTTTGGACACGTTTTTCCTTTTGTAGACCAAGCTCTATATTGAGGACTGGATCGGTTTGAGAACCTTAGATGAAGCTGGAAAGGTCAAATTCATTAATGTCCCTGGAAATCATCTTCAGATATCTCATACAGACATGAAAAAGCATATCGTGCCATACCTCGGCGACAAAGCATCATCATCTTCGTCCGCAACAATGGCAGTTTCCGAGTCTTCTTCCTCGCACCAGTGGTTTCCAAGTGTAGGGAACTTTGTTATAGACCTGGTTGTTCCTCAAGTGGATCAGCTCCAGCTTGTGTTGCGTCATGGCTGAATCTGATGATCTCTGTTGTTGTATGCTTTCTTACTAGAAACACACAATTGTCTCGTGATAAGTTTGTAAAAGTAAAACGAGAAAAGCGTTGCAAAATCCTTCTCAAAAAGGTTTCTATCTTTATGATAAAAAGTCAAATATATAAGTCACAAGAAATGGACAAACACCACTGATCCCTGAGGTCTGTTATTACAGAAAATCTCAGAACGAGATAAAGAAACTTAAGTCCACATATATATATCACAACACCTTTCTGTCTTGAATCCAAATCTCAAGTCTTGAGAGTTTGGTGTTTTGCAGCATGAGCCTGATTCTTTGCTTGGCTTGACTTGTATAGTTTGAGAGATGCAGATAAATTCTATCACTATGATTTGCTAAGATAAAGGCTCAAATCCTACTATAAGAAACTTTCTTTCCTTTAGAAGATTCTGCCTGATGATGCTCAAGATTGCGAAGCACAATTTTTGCAAAGATCTTAGCCTCACGAGGCATATTTGCAGATGCAGCTGCAGAACGCAAGACTCTTGCTTGCATCAAGCTTGCGTGATGCATCGCGTGACGACCTCCAGGTATTGTAAACTGCATTTTCATCGGTTAGTACTATAATGCAACTGATTAAAGTGTACACACAAAAAAAAATCCTTTTCACACAAAAAATACCTGAAGAAGCGCAAAAGCTGCACAAGCTTTGAGTGTAGAAGAATGGTTTCGCAACATTGTAACAAATCTTCCAATTTCGGAACCACTGCATCTCAAGTGGCCAGCTTCTTGGATTCGAGCTTTCTCTGAAACTTGTGCTAGTGCTAACATAGTTGGAGCAGATGATGAAGCAGCAGCTGCATAGATTTGGGGTTCCACGAAAGTTGTAATAAAAGCTTCAATGTGCTTAAGAGCCATCATTCTAGCACCATTTAAGCTAACATTTTTAGATGTACTTTCCGATGGAGTCCCTATCATCGCGTATTCATCCATCCTGTGTTATAGATAGAAGATATAAAAGACCAAAGTCAGATTTAGTATAATAGAGAAATCTGCAAATTATCTTGAATGTGGATAAGATCAATGAAGCTTTACGTACCTTCCATCAAACATGTATGCCAATGCTAATGCTGCCATGAAACGAGCCATTTTGGAAGAAGAAGACGAACAGAGGTGAACAAGTGCTATAACTCCTCCTTCCTCCACAATGCGCAAAGCGTTACCGGGATTAAAGGCAAGATTCCACAGAGCTCCCGCAGCAGTTTCATGTACATCCTGGGAAAGATAAAGGCTGAATCAGATTAACCCAAAAGACCGGGACATGAGAACTTATACAGAAAGAAAATGTTTACCTCAGCTTCAGATCGTGCAAGAGCAATTAGAGGCGGAATACCACCTTCATGTCCAATTGCAATGCTGATAGAAAAATATCATAACGAATATTTACGAATAAGGAAGGATTATCATTAAGGTTTTACGTAAAGCTACATTAATATAAGCATGCACGCAAAAACAAATCAATAAATGAAAATTCAAATGGTTCCACCTGTTTGCTTCTGAGACAGATAGTCCCCAAAGAGCACCAGCTGCTCTCTTGCAGACCTGTGGATGCATTTGAACATGACTTGGCAAGTGTCACCTGATATATAATTAGAAACAAGTGAATAAGTTGCCCCAAGATGAAACTGAAACACATAAATGAAATAAAGAAAAAAAAACAGAAAGAAATGAAACATAATACCAGAGCTTCAACACCACCAAATCCAGCTATGGATGCTCGATTCTTGTCATCAATTGACAAATTCCAAAGAGCACCATCATCTTCCTGTTTAACACCTTCATGAAGAGATTGTGTAAGCTGAACAAGAGCTTCTAATGCACCAGCCTCTTGTCCAACAACAGCATTATTATTGTTGCTATCACCATGAGCAGCCAGATTAGCCAAAGCACGAGCCGCCTGAAAAAAGACAATTTGTCACCAACTCAACAAACACAATTCAGACAATCACTAGCATCCATAACTCAACATCCCCCACAAGCATTCCAAAACAAGAAAGTACCTGTTCTTGTGCTCCTTCATACTTGCAATTCCGAGCTAGCGTCACCAAGGCATGCACACCTCCTGCTCTTGCAACTTCTGTGCTGCATTTATCATCTGCTGCTAAATTTGCTAATGCCCCAGCAGCACGTTCCTAATCACACAAAAAGGGTAGATTTCTCCTTTTAGAAATAAGAAAAAGCACTAATAATTATAATGACTAGGACCATGAAAATAAAGATTACTAAATGTAGTAAATTCTTTGTATTTTTATGACCGGGATTCCTCGTCTCTACAATTGTTTTTATTTATTAAATCTAAAACCCTAATACCAAAGGATAAACTAAAGGGTAACACTTTAAATCTGTGAGTGAACAATAAGAACTAGTTTTCATAATCAATCTTGTCAGATGGCAATCACCACAATACTTAGCCAGACATGTTAATTTTTGGATATTTCCAAATCTAAAAGTGTGAGGATTTAAAGTGGCACCAGAACTCCATCACAGCCATTAGGCCATCTAAAGATAAGATTGACTAACGCCTTCACTCCTCCAGCTTGAGCAATCGCGTTCTAATAGAAAATAAACAAGAAAAAACAACGTTAGTTAAAGAGCAAAAGGTTGATGTGTGTTTTTACTCTTTACGAGGGGACCTTACCTTATGCTCTTCTCCAACAGAGAGATTCCATAGTCCACCAGCTGCTTCTTCAGCCACAAGTCTATTCATAGACTTTGCCAAACCAGCAAGAACATTGATCCCTCCTTCTTCAGCAACAGCCTTCGCAACTTTGGCATTCACAGACAAGTTTGCAATAGCCTTTGCAGCTTCTGACTGAAGACCTTCTCGCAAAGATTTAGCATGTTCTAGAAGAAGTCGGATCCCTCCATCTCGCATAACTGCTTCGGCTCTTCCACAGTCTATACTAGCATTCTCATCATCGACAACAATGAAAGTCGCAAGTCCTGTGGCCGCTCTCTCTTGGACATCCTCTTGTGAACTTTGCATTAAACTGAGAAGCAATGTCGCTCCCATCTTCAGCCAGAAATCGTTCAAACCTTGTGAATTGCTCTCTGCAATTAGAGAAGCGTATGAGAAATGATCCACTCAACCCAAAGCATTATTTCATCGATGCTTTTATCCTTGCTGATCAAATCTCTCCAGTAAGCAAATATATCCTTTGGTTTCTTTGAGTTATCGGCAAATAGAGAAGCTAGCTCATCAAAAGTATCAGTAAACATAGCAAGCAAGACCTTTCCTTTGAATCTATTGGAGCTGAAACTTTTATCCTCTTCAAGAAAAGGGCAGTTTAAAGCACACAAAACTGTCAAGCTCTGAGATGATTTCAACAACCTGGAAACTGCAATATGGTCAATGGTGGTTCTCGAGACATCCAAACCGGTTAATTTCGGAAGCTTATCCCAATTATCTAATGCAACTTTCCACTTAATGTTTGATGTCCCAGCAACAGATAGGTAGCGAATAGATACCACTTTCCCCAGTGCTTCTTCGTTGATGTTCAGGCAATCTAAGAATCCAAGATCACTGAGCTGTGGGCAATGTTTGGCCAAAGATTCAATTGCCTCAGAATTAACATCTCTCATACCAGAAACCCGAAGCTTTTTCAGTTTTGGACAGCAAAAGGCTATAACTCTTATAGCATCACTAGTGATCTTCTCACAGAAGTCTGGTCCAAGTTGGAGGCTCTCAAGAGCTTCATGGCGTGCCGCAAGCATACACAATGTAGCATCAGTTATCTTCCTACAATAGTCGCCACTTATTTCAAGCAGATTCCTTGCCTTGATTTGAATTAAGGCATCAGCAGAGTCAACGCCACGAAACCTAAGCTTCTGAAGATTAGCACACCTAGTTGCAAGAGAAGCTGCCATTGAATGATCAAACTTGTGGGCACGAAGATCCAATGAACCCCACAAACAAGAAGAAGCACCAAGGCTTCTCCATGTCCTACAAGTCGATGCTAAGCTAGCTCTATCACGATAATTCAATCTGGTAAACAGATGAAGTACTGTGTCATAAGGCAAACTAGTCCATTCGACATACTCTTGCACCTTAGGTGCTAAATCCTCATCGCCAATCCCAGGATAATAACTTGGTGAATCAACCTTATTCTTTCCTTTTTCCTCCACTCTCTGCCGCACCCTACGACTCATATCTTGATTCAGATGCATATATAAATACACACTAATGAGAAATCCTCTTGCAGCTACCAAAATTAAACCACTTTGCTTACAAAGATACCATAACACAGACCCCTCCGCCAAAAAAAATCCAAACTCTAGAACAAGAAGAAACATAAGATCAAAGAACTCCCAAATTTGTAAAATTTAGATACCCGATGGCTCTAAAACTATAATCCCATTGCTAATATAACCAAAAGAACTGAGAATGAGAAGAAGAATGCTCACCGGTTTCAGTCAACAAAAACCCTCGAATAGAAAAGCGAGGAGAGAGACAAATCTCTGACCTTACTATTCCAATGGAATTCAGACAAACTCCATTGGAAATAAAAAGTGAAAGACTGATGATGGTCGGAGAGAATTCAGACGAGCCCCAGAGAGAGAGAAGAAACTGTTTAAACACACACAAAAAGGGCAAAAACCAAAAACACCTTAAAGTAATAACCTTTAGAGAAAAAGGAAAGAACTTTCTCTTCCCTTATTCCGAGCAACAGAGAAACAAGAGGAAGAATTTGAGGAATTGGGGAATGAGGTTGAAGAGAGAGAAGGACGGGGTGTTGAAACCACAGCTGCCTCATATAGGCATTGTTATTGTAAATTCTAAGAGACCTTCTATCACCTCCTTTGCACGGTACATTATATATTACTAATTTACCACCCTCTTTTCTTCTCACTTTTTAAATTTTAATTAACATTTTTCCATATGTTTACCCTTTTTCTTTGAATATTTTGATCCATTATTGGACATTTTGAATATTTTGATCCATCAAATTAACATTTCTTTGAATATTTTGATTGGTAGTTTTAATCCAACTAGTGTTTTAAAATACGATAGACATTGATTAGATGATGAATTAGTATATAAATTATGTAACGTTGATACACATATTATTCTAAATTTTATTTGTATTTAAAATTACTAAATTAAATGAATTTTAAACATATAATCAGAAATTTTTGGCATATTTACACTAAATTCTATATATATATACATATATAAATTGAGGTATCGCATATTCTTTTTCCAATTAGTCATTTTATTTTCCGATCATTATTTTCGAATTGTATATAACTTTTTAATCTCTTTTTCAACAACCTTTTTAATCTTTTTGGTAAATAGATCCTTTAGTTAATTTTCCTCTGATCTTTAGTAAATAGTTTGAGATTTATTCAACTTTTTCATACTAATAATGCATATCATAAACATATGAGAGACATATATGTCTTGTGCCTTTAATAGTTAAGACTATTTTATGACTAATTAGCTGATTTTATGATCTTTTTCTTGAATAGTTTAAGACTAGTTTATTTTTTAGTAGAAAATACAAATATCATAACCATGAAATCTTTATGCCAACGAGAGATGTTTTACTTTACTAGTTAGGATTCGTTTCAAAATTTTAACTCGCACCAAAACTGCAACCGTACCAACTCATTTAAACTCCCATTACTATTTTTGTTTTTCTCTAGTTAATTCAAAGAGTAAAATCGAAACATCGGAAGAGCTATAATTTTTAATTTTTTTTTGTCTTGTTAGTATCGATAAACTTAAACTCAAACCAAATGAAAAAAATTACGAATTCAGCACTATCGAGATATTGAAAAGGGCACATTAATGATTGCTATTAATAACAAAGAATCTTCTCTTGAAACCCGACCTTTATACTAGGGGTACAAATTAAAGTCTGAATCTTCGAGAATTAAAGTCTTGAATCTGAATTGTTGGAATTTCATCAATCACATTAGCAAAAACTTTTCCAGATATGCAACGATTGAACAAAGAGCTTAAAGTTAACCAAAAATACCCATCCAAAATTTTCATCTAAACACCTGCAGATTCTGGAGATAGAAAACTATAACAAAACTCTGCTATATAAACTTTAGTACAGATCAGAAAAATGATGTGAAAGTAGACTGTCATGAAAGCTTCTCTTCAGCGTTTTCTGTCAGCCCGCCATTGGTATACAGGTTTACCATTTGGATTGAGTATCTCATCTTCACGTAGCTTACGTTTACGACCCTTTTTCTATCCATTAAACAGTAAAAATCAGAGATGTTCCAGTTGCATAAAACATTACCAAGAAACAGTTATGTGTTTGGAGATTCATGATATTAACCTGTAATTCCTTCTGCATTGACATATCCATGTATAACTTCTCCAAATCTTTAGCCCTGCTCTTGCGTGCCTCAAGTTCTCTATAGGACCCATCCATTTTCCTGTTTTAAGAAATAGAAGATGAGTCTTGCTTTGTCCGTTTGGTACTTTCAAAAACATCTAATGCAATTTCAGATACATACTTTTTAATATCTTTCGGAATCTCTATCGAAGAGGTATTACTTTTGCTCCTAGTTTCTAACTCCAGTTCTCTAGCCTCCTCTCTACAAAAGAAAAACCAGATTTACAAAT
This sequence comes from Cardamine occulta, assembly GCA_028015245.1. NCBI lineage: Eukaryota > Viridiplantae > Streptophyta > Magnoliopsida > Brassicales > Brassicaceae > Cardamine > Cardamine occulta. The sequence continues at coordinate 1,202,754 of CM051381.1, read as the reverse complement.
CATAAGACAACACAAACAATGTGGTACCACCAATGTCTTCTAAATGTTAAGGTAAAGAGGACCAAAATTTCCAGGAACAATCACATTGTATGAGAAAATTACGAAATCTACACCAAGTAAAGAAAGGACTAAAACAATGTTGGGAGTAACCTGTCTTCTGCATAGTACACATGTCTACGGCTCGACAGACCCTCAGTACATTGCAGTGATGCAGTCAGCTTGTCAATTTTCTACAAAAGATAAGAAGAAACAAAGAGAAGAAAATTGGATAAATATGATTGTAACCAGAAAGCTCTTGAGCAGTGTATGAGGAAGGATAACTTACGTTTTTCTCACTCTGCCATTTTTGGAACACATATCCTATATCTTGAGTCTTCATTATCATGAGCTCTTCTGCAGAGTATTTATTCACCTCATCCCTGAAAAACAATAGCTTTGTCAAAAAATTACAGACCAAGAAGAGAAAAGAGAAACCATAAGAGTAGCAAAAGAAATAGTGAAAATCAAAAGAAAAGCCTAAAAACTTGAATATGCTTACTTTGGTTTATGAACTCCACGAACTGTTTTACTATTGATCATCTTAAAGTTAAATTCATCCGGATTCTTGAATGCCGCCTTCTGCCTAAGTTTCTGCAGTTAATCAATAATTAAAATAAGGGGTAAGAGAAGAATGCCTTCAATGGTATAGAGCTTCTGAGCTAATCTCTTACAGATATCAATCAATGTCTAAAGGCCTGAGGTCTCTCAACAGTAGAGAAGCAATTGAAAACAGATAGTGTAGTAGTAGAACCTTTAAAGTATCCTGCTTTAGGTGATAAGCTTTAGCTCGGATTACATAATCCTTATGCTTCTCAAGGAGGCCAAACTTCTTCCTTGCTTGCCTGATAGGTTTTCAAAAAATCCAAACTTAAGAAGAGAATAATTTGGGAAAATAAAAAAGAAGAAAGAACAAAGGACTAAGAGCAATAATAGCTTACGGTTGAGATCGCTCCTTATGAGCAGGCCTTGGAACAGCATTACGCAGAGACGACATGTTGGAATTGCTCTAACGCTGCAATTACTGTCACGAAACAGTGAGATTGAGAGAGCTTTAAAACCTAATCGAACGAACTAACCTAGAGTAGAGCTCATGAACTTAACGAATTGAAACTGAAGCATAATCTAAGTATGAATCTAATCCAACAATTTAACATCCTCAAGTCTAAACTTTAAACTACGAACTGAAGCTGGATTGTAAAACAAAGGACGAAAGGAAAAGGGAAAAAGCCAAAGTATCTTACGTAAAATCAGACGACGTCCAGAAGAAAGAGCAAAGGAGAAGAAGATGTCGCCGGGAACACAACAATTTACCGATAATCTGCAACTCGATTGCTGGAAAGGAGAAGACAAGTCGGCGAGAAGAAAAAATTAGGGTTTTTTTGAGGATAAAGAAAACCGAAATCGAACCTTCTGGCTGAGCGTAAAGGTTCAAATTTTAATGGATGCGTTTAGACAATTACTCATTTACCCTTTCAAGCGATTTCACTTGCAAATTATAGTTTCCACAAAAATTAGTATGTTTTAACTTTTAAGGTCTTTAGATGAAATCAGAAAAATTAAATCACCAAATGTGAGGAGCATTGGGCATCTACCGTTCCAAATTCCAATGTACAATTTATTTATTGTTTGGTGGTGTTTCCTAAAGAGTGCCAAAAGTTATATAAAAACTGAAGCTAACGATAGATTAATTTAACTTGACGAACCAACAGATTTGGAACCGAAACAGAGACATAGAAGAAAACAAATCGTTCCAAACGCTTAAAACGTGATCGACCAAGCCTCCAAAAGTAAACTATGATTATGACAAAGGTCGAAACATTACATGATCTTTACAACTCTATGTAATTTCCCCCCTCTCCATGAAACCCATAACATAATGCCTAAGCGAAGAATATTTGGTTTTTTTTTTTCTTTGCAGATTTAATGAAAGCTTAGTGACTTGGAAGTTAATTGCATGTGACATCTGAGTAGAAGCCTATTATTGTCCTCCTCTGACAATTCTGGATACTAAGCAACTCCACATCGAAAACTTCAAATTGCTTTGAGCTGAAGAAAGTCGAAGGTCCCACCTGGTTAGCCCAATGATCAAGTAAGGAACATTGTTTTGTCAAAAATATGATCAACCAAGGTGAAGAAAACAAGTTTTACAACAAAGACTAATCTACATCGATTTACATATGTCCTATACAAGCTTCGAATGTCCTAAACGAGCAAGCTCAAGTCAGGACTTCTATTTGAAAACATTGGTGATAGAAATGATGGTACATTCATTTGAATGGCTCAGCAAAGTTTTACCACTAGTCAACTTTATATTTCAGATAAATGTATACTTTTAAGGATCAAGTAAGAGAACTAACCGGAGGTCCCAATTCTGGAGGGATGATAATCCTTCTTCGCCCACCGGGCTTCATGTCACGAATTCCCATTTCAAATCCTGCATCATCATTATCCATTAAAAAAACAATCTTCAATCTGTTTCCTTTCAGCGAAGATTCTTCATTAACATCCTACTATAAGAAAATATCTTTTAACTTGCCTGGAACAAGAGCATTGGTTCCCATACGGATTTTAGCAGGAGAGCCTTGTATGTAAGTACTATCTATTCTCCTTCCGGACTCATTGTAGCCGATATAGTGAAAAGTCACCTGTCCAAAATACCGTAAAACTCAATGATGTTTTCAATTCTATCCAAACAAAGAGTATACCAATTCCATAAATAAATGATTTAAGTTCAGATAAGTCAATTAGTACCTGCTGACCATCTTTTGGGCAATCACCTTGACCAACATCGAAATCGCGATATATGAGACCTGAATCAGCTTTTATGTAATTATCTGAAGCTACTACCTTAACCTCAAAACCTGCACTATATCAGCAAAAACATAAACACAAACAAAAGAACAATAAGTTCCCATATTCTTTCACTAAGAACCAATACTCAAAACAAGAAACAGTTTACTAAAAGCTTAAACCTTCTCTAACAAAGTTAGGAAATTCGTCAGGAGCATTGTTCTCTCTCTGTATCCTCTTGTTCTGTTCTAGTAACCTTCTCTCGTCATAAGGGCTCTTTGATTTAGTCTTTGCAAATGAAGATAACGCCGGAAACAACAAAAACGGCGAAGTAACCAAAACATAAACAAGACTTCTCCGACTCAAGCTGCAATTCAAAAACCTCACTTAATCTCCAGATTATAACCAAAAGGAACAACTTCATCTCTCAAAATTTCAAATTTACCTTTGGTCTTTTGGTTCTTCACTCAATGAACAACATACCGAGCGTTTACTCCGAGCTAACGACGGTTTTTCACCTACAAGATTTTACGAGCTTAATACTATTTTGCGCAAAAGCCAGCTTACTGATTCGGAAGATCACAGAGAGAAGAACTTACATAGAAATGTAAGTCTTGCAGAGAGATGAGTTGATAAAATCGTCACCATTGCTTCTCCCTCCAGCGATCCCTGTAAAAATCCAATGTTTATCCTAAAGTTCTTCTGCGTTTAATTTCATGGATAATTATATTTTACACCCTCTATTTTCAGTTTTGTTATAGTTTGGTCCCGGAAGTTTCCATTTGAAACCATTTCTTTCATGTGGCCATTGGTCAAACACAGTTGACTTGACTCCAAACATTGTATTAAAAATTCATTTTTATTCAACAATATAAACTTGAAACAAAGAGAGTGACAACTCCAGATTCTCATCAACAATGCCGGTAGTAAAAATTACAATAATAATACAGGTAATGTAGCAATAAATGGTGGTCGTGAGTGTCATCTGAAGTGGCTGTGGCTGTGGATGTTTCTGATCATACCAGTGCCTCCTCCTCTAGGTTGTTCACCGGATATGAGTTTCTGCAACCGGATTTGTTCCCGGAACTTGGCTATGAACTCACCGGCTTTTCTATCTACCTCATTATGGTCATGACTTGCATTGCTTTGGCTTTCCCAAGCAGCTTCTTCTTCTTCTTCCTCTAAACTTACTTGAGGTTCCTGCTCAGCCTCGGCCTCGGTCTCTTCCATAGCATCCTCTTCTGGCTCGAATTTAGCGCGAAGTTTCTGAACTTTTCTCCTGGTGTAGTACAATTGATAGTTCTTCTTGTCGCTCTCTTCTTGATTTCGTTCTTCCTTGGCTTTCTACTTTAGCTTCTGCCCGATCATCAGATGAATCTCCATCTGTCTTTACATCTTTCCCATGGCGATCAGATCTTATGGTCCTCACAGACTTTCCTCTTAGTGATGATACATTACTAGAAGCTCTCCAAGAACGTGCTTCAAGTCTTGGACTGTTTGATTTCAATTCCTTGTTATTATTACCAGGAAGCTCTCTTTTTCTTGACTTATCCGAATCCTCAGTGTCCTCCTCTAAGTTCCTTGTGACATCTTTCTCTGGTAAAGTGTCACGTCCTCCTCGTGAAGAATGCATTGCACGCCTTGAAGCTTTAGCATTCATTGGTTGGAACACTACATCCACAGCAGGAACCGGTTCACTGATTTTCTCGTCTTCTGCTGATAGCTCCAAAGAGTCGTAACTTCTTCCTTTTTTGACTCTCATATTGTTATGATCCGCCTTCAGTCCTTTCCTGATATTGTCTTCAAGCAAATGGGTATCACTCTGTTGTTGAAGATCACGTCTTTTACTTGTGGAATCATCAGCAACACGAATGGGAGATGAGATGGACTCAGGAGGATAAGATCTGCGAGACTTGTTCCCTCTTCGGGAACTTTCAGTTGCAGCAGTCAATTTAAGTGATTTAGATCCTCGTTCCTTCTTACTGAAAACTTCTGTTCTTCTGCCTCTGACTTTGTTTCCCTCCAATTCATCTTCAAATCCCTTCCTTACATCATCCTCTAACAATGAACCATCACTGTAATGCCGAGAATGCGAGGCACGCCTGTGAGTATCATCGGTAACTAATTCTGGCAAACGCATGTGAGTATCATCAGTCACTAACTCTGGCGATGGTGGAGATAGAGGCAGTGATGGCGACGGGGGCAAGGATGGTGAACTAGACCGTGATGAGCCCTGAAGACTCTTTTCCTTGACCAACTCTTCCACATTCGAGTTTAATGACTCTTGAGAAACAGAACGAGAAGGCGAGAATCTGTTCTGAGTCTGGGATGCAAAACTAGAATGTGATGAAGAAGAAGAAGAAGAAGAAGAAGAAGAAGAAGAAGAAGAAGAAGAAGAAGAAGAAGAAGAAGAAGAAGAAGAAGAAGAAACAGTAGACCGAGAAGATGTCGTCAATTTGCGAGCCGCGAACTGAGTTTCATCTACAGATTGAGGATGAAAATCTGAAGGATAGTTATCTCCCATTCCCATCATTTCAGGTCTAAATAGCCATGGAACAACAGGTGAAGACGGAGCAGCCAAGACTTCATTAAAAACTTCATCAGCCAATGACTCAGCTTTCCCATTTACAGCTTCATCAGAGCTATCAGCAGAAGAGTTATTATCTTCAGGAGCTACATTATCTCTCAAAGCTGACCTTAAACTCCTAACAGGCAAGCCTAATGGCTGATGAACAACGTGACCATCAAGACCATAAGCTGGTCTAGCAACCACAACCTTAGATCTTCCTTGAAAATACTGAGAATTCCAAGCTCGTACTTCATTGGTTTTACCATATTCAGACGATTCTTCTAACTCGCTTTCAACAACAAAAGACTCCACTTTTCCCACCACAGAAGCTCGAGCACTCACATTAATCGAACAATTCTCATTCCTGACATCATCAAACTCACAAGAATTCTCAAACTCTTCATCAAAAACCGAAGAAACCTGGAAGATTCTAGATACATAAGACAAGGAAGACTCATCTACACGGCTCATCCTCAAATCAACAGAGGATTCAACATTCCTACGGCTAAAAAAACCATAAGCAACAGCAATGCCGACGAAAAGGAGGTGGATAAGTTCCCAGAACTTGGTAAACACAGTCTCACCGACGAAATCAGGAGCTTGAGAAGGGAACAAAGGCAAGGCGAGGAGAAACAAAGCGAATAGAACACACTTACAGAAGAAACCTCCGGTGGATTTAGACCGAGGCTGGGTAGAGGAAACAGAAGGCGGCACGACATTGGGCGGAGAGCGACGCTTGGTGTAGAGATTGGGAGACGCCATTGATGAAGTTTGAGATCTCTGGAGTGGGAAGAAGAGTGTGGAATTGGATAATTAGGGATTTAAAGGATTCGTTGGGTATGTGAAGGAAGAAAGAAGACTTCGAAGCGACGTAAAAGACAGATCTAACATTAAAAAAAATCTGTTCAGACAATAGAAAGAGTGAGAACGGAAACTATCCCTGCAAACACACAAAAAAGCAACACAAACCGGCTCGTCACAAGACCGTCGCCGAGATTTACGGAATTGACCTTGGCATTATTTGCTTTCCAGCTTCATACGACGTCGTATCACTTACACTAAAAACAACCTTCACAAACGCCGTCGTTTTAGGGTCTTTTGATTTCCCTACCGTTCGGTTTAGTTATGTGGTTTCTAAAAATGTTAAGAAAATAGTTTTATTTAGCATGGTCACAATTCAACCAAAATAAAAATAAGTCCAAAAGGTGCCATCGAAACAAAAAAAAAACCTTGTTCGTAAGCTAGTAATTGGTTTCCGGTTTGATTCGGTTGAAACTAATTCGGTTGTGATTTTTAGTTTTGATTCAATTTGTTCGGAAGGAGTATGTTAAACCAATTAGCTTATAGTACGAAATATGGTTAGACTGATTTAACTGTGTCCACTGTCCACCTACAGTCTATACTCTATAGCCCACATGTGGGATGTGGCACGCCTTCAACTTCAAGGCCCATTTATTGATTTCTGTTTGTATAATTTCTCAATTTTGTTTTCTCCTCTGCCAACAATTTAAGCATCGAGATATCTTCGTCGTACCTCTCATTTTCTCTTTCACTGTCGGTTGAGATCTTTTGACATAGGGAGAAAAAACGTATCTTCAGTGTTCTGCAAGAGATTCTAGTGGTCTGACTTCGCCTATGTGGACCCAAAAATGACAAATACAGACCAAATGCTATGTTATGTCACGTACATGTCTCGATATTCGTATTGGCTAACATTTACTTACTTACATATGCAAACAACACACGCTTGCTCTATCAATCACAACGCCTTCATTGCTTCTTTACTTTATACTACTTACAACTAATAATCTAATCATCATCTTTACAAAATCCCTTTCTTAAGTGCCAAGGAATACCCCAAATAAACAATTACTATAACTTTAACCAATGATGCTCACTAATATCAGTTTTATGCAAAAATCCTTTTATTAAACTCGAACTCTGGATTTGATGAAAAAAACTATAAAGAGTGTTTTTACCTGCAATCGTATGTTCAACTTTTCTTAATCATTCGAGGATAATATATTTAGTAGATTTTCCCATTTTCTTAATTCAGCTATAAATAGATACTGAATCAAACAAGAGAAACAAGAAAGGAAGAAGCTTAAAAAAGACATTCCAAGATCGTTTCACCTTATAATAAGAAAAAGAAAAAAAAAAAAACAAATCACCAAACCTATTATCATTAGCCTAATTAATTCGACCGCTCGAATAAAGAAACAAAAAAATATCTAATGAGAACCAGCAGCAGGACGTTGCCGGAGAGGAATGGTAGCCCACGGACTCATCGGCCCCATCGAAGATGTTGACGTCACCACAGGAGGAGCCACCGATGAAGATGACGACGTAACAGCGACTCGCTCACAAGAAGGGCACATTGTGAGAGTAGTGGGAGGTTTCATGTGCATGTATAAGTGTGGCGAAAGCTTTAAAGCCCTAAGCTCACTCACTTCCTTTTGCAATCTTCGATTCTCCTCCGTTAGATTCTCGCAACATCTTTTCAGATATTCACAGTCTACTTCCGTTTGTTTCAGCTTCGTCCTACACAGAGTCCAAAACCTCAATTAAATCCGGAGAAACTCTATACCAAAACTCGATCCATAACCGGTTTCAGATTGGTGGTTTTCATTCTTAAACCGGTAAACTAAAAAACTGGGACTAAACCCGCCTAATTAAGACAAGAGACCCATTAAGATCTTTACGAAAATCTTTATGGGTCATAAAGAGGACCATTATTCATATCACCATCAGAGCAATAATCAATGTTTTTTAGACTGTGAAATTAACAAAATTAACCCATAAGACAAGATAAATTGCTACCTTGCCCTTCGGTTTTGGAACCACACTTCCACTTGCCTCGTTCTCAGATTCAATTGCTTAGCCAAAGCCATCTTTTGCTTCTGCATCAACCACAAAAAAAGTCAAAACAAAAAGTAATGTTTGTGAAGAAAATCACATTAAAAGAGAACAATATTACGGAAATGCTACTGACCGGATTGAGTGTGCTATGTTCTTTAAAAGTCTCCTCGAGGACCAAAGCTTGTTCTTTAGACAATCTGAGTTTCTTCCTCGAACCGTCGTCTCCGTTCCCTCCACCATCTTCATCGTCGCTACCACCGCCAAGCGAGCAAGAAGCTCTCTCTGCCTCGTTATCTTCTACTCTTCCTCCTCCCCCGGCCGCCGCCGCAGCAGCCGCCAGCTCCCGCTCGCTTCTCTTCCCGCTCATCACGCTTGAGACGGTGCTGTTTGGAGACGAGACTCCAGCGTCTTCCTCAACGTCAATCACCACCGTCGATGGAGCTCTGTTCATGTCGATTCCCCGAAGAAACGATCTCATATCGGAGTTTCTCTCTGCACATTACGTTAACAGAATCTTGAGAATTACATTATCACACGAACAAATGTTAAGAAACTTATTAAATCATGGAAAAAACTGTAAGAATAAGATCGGATCTAATACAAAGAAACCTTTAAGCATAAACATATCATATTATATATGAATATAAATTGACCAAGACTTTGATTCAAGCAGGATATGAATAGTACGAAATTATTAAAAACAAGTTAAACAATTCATTGCTAAATCAGGGAACATCTAAAAAAAAAAAAAGGAAGTACCTGAAGACTGAAACATGTTAATCCAACTATTCTGAATGTTTTGAGGATGACCATAATTGCTCTGCATGTGCATGTGTGATGAAGATGAATGAGAAGCCAAATGCATTGGATTTAACCTTGAAGACGGCTCGTTCTGATTAAACCCTAAACTCAAGCTCAAACTTAGCCCCAATCCATCATCTCTTTCACCCATTTCTCAACCAACCCAAAAAAAAAATACTTTCTGGGTTCTGAAGATTTGTTTTCGAGAAAATGACTTATCTTTTATTTTCTCTCTCTCTTTCTTAGAGATGTTGTGCCACTGCCTCTACTCTTGTGCAGTAGTTCAGTTTAAAAGATATGGCTTATGTGTATATTTATATGCAAAAGAGTTTCTCAGACAAAGAGATATGGGGTTGTGGGGGAGGCTTAGGGTTTCAATGATGACTTGTGTCAGAGAGACCTCTGTTACCTCAATGATGATATATACTGCATAAAAACCTGCTTTTTTAACTTAACCATGGTTAAAATTTAAAACCAGGAGTTATTACTTTAACCTCGCATTATTTTCCAACCATTGTTAATATGAAAAAAGTCCAAGTTTCGTCTTCTCTCTCTCTCATTTTCCGTTTTGTAAATGGTACTAAGTCGAAACTAATCTTTAATTACAATAGCGTTTTCAAATCTTTTTAGATTTACAACTCATAATAAGATTCACAAAATCCATTCATCTGAGATTTTACTATAAATGGATAGAAATGTTTCTTCGTCTTTATAAAAAGCTGAATTTCTACTTTAGTAGATAAAAAAAATTTACAGAAATTTATTTACCCGAGTGTCAAAGTTTAAAATAAAATGTAAAGAAAGCTCTTTTTCAAAAACCCACAAGCTTAATTGCTTTCATTAGGAAAGCGGCTTTTTCGCTCGTTGACCGTTGACCCATAAGAAATATAGAGAGAAAGATTAAAAAGCTGCGGTTGAAAACAGACCAGACTGTAGAAGCCACGCGCGCTGGTGAGTGATGAAAAATAATACTCATACTTTAATAATTAATGAATCATCATCATGATCATTATCATTATCAACATCATCATCATATCATGCCTTATTGCTATCATCATATCCCTACATTTCTCTCTGACCACGTTGGGTCCTACATAATGTATTTCAAAGACAAACTTTCTCGCAGCCTTGCTTTTATTTTTCCTTTTTGCAAATGTAGAGCAGATCAAACCAATATATGGGATAACTTTGATTTATGTCCTTTTAAGAAATCTATTTTTTGAAATAGATTCTGTTTTTTTTTTTTAAGATAAATTTGACAAGAATCAAGTGCTCGGTATCGCTGAACCGAATAAAGCATGTCGACTTCATCAAATGGTTCATGTGCATAAAGAATGTATAACTATGAATTCAAGATCAAGTTTACATAGTCAAGGCAAAACTGTTTACTAATTACTAATTATGTAATCTTACAAATTCGTGGTTTAGTTTCATCAGCGGCATTTTGTTTTGCCAACAACAAATTTCTGAGGAATTTCGTTTTGTTCCTTACATCAAACTCGTTTTTAGCAGTTTATTTTGTGTCATATTATTTGATTTTTTTTCAATTTTTTATGCAACATTTAATATTATTTGACGTAGTTACCTTTAAATATTAAATCTATTGATTAAAAGGGGTTGAAACAAAAAAAAATGTTGGTGGGTAACAATAATTTATAGAAGTTTTAATATTGATGCCGCCCAACACATCTATATATAAATCAAACATTTACTGATAAAAATGTTAGTTTTCTTCAAAAATGATGTGATTAATGTGTGTTTTATAAAAAGAAGGCGTGAGATAGACGCGCGAGTGGGGGCATGTGAGGGAAAAAAAGAGGCGGTGGGCTCAAAATGGGTATGGAATCAGGAGGGGAGCAGAGAAACGGTGTCGTATTGATAGGCTACAGAGAACCTAAGAGCCCTAAACACTGCATTGGATTGGAGTTGTCTGTGAAATCCAACATGCATTCCCATTCCCATACCATTCCATGCCCCTCCCTTCATTTATTGTTCCTTTTTCCCAATGTTTTGAGTTTTAATAATAATACTTACAAATCTTAATTTAAGTGTTGTCATTAATTTCATCTGTCAGTCAAACATAAATAAAAACGCATGACAAGTCCTGTTGGTAGATTTTATGAGAGAGTAAATAATAAAATTTTAATTATGTCAACAAATAAATAATTAATTCTGTTTCTTTTTCTTCTTGTTATTGATAATGCCATCATTACTTCTACCTTCACTCTTCAAGACTTTCAGCGGTTACACAGATAAGACAGGTCAGGTTTTTTCTTTTGTCAATTTTAAATGTGATTTAAGTAATACTTTACATTTTTCAAACAATCTTACATAACCTTTCTTCTCATTAATTGCCTCCATCAATCGCATTACTTGGAATCTCAGACAAAACATAAAATCATTAGTGAAAAAAAAAGACGACAACAACATTTTTACTTTGATCTCGACCAATATGATATACTGTTACCGAGAAAATATAAATCTATGATATATACTATTGGACTTAACAAAAATGTACTCCATGAGAGACAATTGGACTTATATTTTATCATCAAAATCACCATTGTTGTCATCATTTCCACCATGTCGACACATCTTTAAAAACGTGTCTATCCAAATGTTCCCTGATTATTGAAAAGTATGTATACGTGGTTCTGTAAAGAGCAACGAACAAAAAAACACATAGTACTTGATTATCGTGGATCTCAAATTGAACGGTTGAGATCTCAAGAAAATCGTTGTTATTTAAGCATGTGACTTCCATCAAGTAAGAACCTCTTGTTTTTACAGAAGTGAGAAGAAAAGGACCTTTCACTAGTGTCTCCTGCTTTATGTAATCAAGATTTTGAAATTTTGAAAACGAGAAAGTAAAGAGAAATGTATCTCATCACATAATAATAGTAAAACGGCTGCTTAATAAGAAAAAAAAAAACATGTCTTTACCTTTTGTTCATTTTTCACATTTCAGAAGTAGCATATTGAAGTTTTATTTTTCATAAAGGGTATTCTATTAAAATGCTATGGAAGAGTTTACATGATGATGAAAATACAACAATAACAAGCATAAGAATACCCTAAAAAAAACAAAAAAAAACAAGCATAAAAAGTGAATGAGCAACTAAAATAAAAAAAAGAATGATGGTAGAAGGATATTTTGGAGCCAAGCCTTTTACTTGAAGAAGATCAATTGCCTAGAGATATGTGGTAACCTCACTCAACCAAAGATGAAAATGGCGGCTTAGAAACTACGAGGCAAGTAGACACTGTTGCAGCATATTGAAATTGGTTTTCAATTTTTAATATATATATATATATATATATATTGTCAAAAAGAGTTTCAGTTTTGAATATCAAAACATAAAGTCATGCATGTTGCTCTAATATGACTTGAAATCTAAAATGATTTTGAAAGGCTCAGTTGAGTGATAATAGATGAATCAATGAAAAAAAGAAGCTCTGGACAAAAATTTATTAATCCTAATCGCTTCCTTTCTATTTTTTCTTTTCTTTTCTTGTAAAAGAATCGATTCCTTTCTTTGTTAACGTTTTACGAATTAATTATTATCCATCTGAGATTTCATAACAGTTCTTATAATGGCACCTTTCACGACTGTACCGATACAACTACTTTTTGGTTGTTTGTCAAATTACATACATGCTGAGTATTTGATGTGAATTGGTATGTGACTTAACTTTAAGGAAAGGGGTTCTTCAACTCTTATAGATGTTATAATTTTGTCCCCAAAGAGTTTAAACAATTTTTTTTATAATTATACTATTATAACAAATCAGAAACTTTATATTTTCTCACCTAGTTGGAATCCTTCGTTTTCACCTAGTTTTCTTTTTGTTAGTAAATAATTTAGATAAAATTAAAATAATGTTTACAGAAGAATGGAAAAGAAAAAAACACATTAAACCGTTGCGAGAAAAAAAAAACCATTAAACCACAAAAACATATATTTCTATCATTATTTGAACAATGTTATAAACAAAATAACCTTACATTTACGTAGAATATTACAACAAATATCATTGAATAATTTTTTCAATTTTTTCAAATCCTATTAATAATCATAATAATTATATATTTATTTAGTCAATTCTCTAATAAATAGCACAAAATCAATATATAGATATTTCAAATTCTAATTTTTAATATATTAAATTTAAATCTGTTTATTTATATTTAGTATCTCTTAAATAAACATGAATTTTTTAATTAGAATATTTAAACAATATAGTATTACATATTTTTAAATAAAGTCACTAAGAATACAATAATAATCAAAAAATTAATATAACTAAATAAATAATATTGTAAATTATTACTTTTCACATAAAATTAAACTCAGTTTTTTCACTTATTAATTATGGACAAAAATTAAAATTAAATTGATTACCATCTAATTTAAATAATCCGAATCTTCAAATATTTTTATTTTTATAATGGATGAGGACGGGTCATAGCAGAGAAAGACGGATCATGACGGATCTCATATCTAATTTCTAATCATTGATAATAATTTATATATTTGAGTAAATCAAACAGTTATAAATTTTTGAATAATGTGAAAAATATATGCATAACACCAATTAATTTGCAACGAAATTATATTACAATCTAACTTATTAAATAAATTTTTAATATATAAGATCACACGTAATTATATATTAGTAATTTTAATTAACACAACACAAGCCATATATAATAATCTTAAATAAGATAAATAAGATATTAAAAATATAAAATAAATTTAATTTAAAACACTAATAATAATTCATACCAATATAAAATAATAAAGTTTGAAGTCGATATATATATATTAATAATACTAAATAACATTAATTTTATGCTTATCAAAAAAATATTATGTTATAAAAAATCTATAAATTTATAAAATATATATTTTCTCGCGCTGCACACCGCGGATTACTATCTAGTACATACATTAATATCTTACATTACATGTTAGTTACATTGCAAAAATCATCAAAATCTTCATCAATCTTGCAGGTTCACGTCGGATGTTTATCCAGCATTCCGATCGTATACACGTGAGAATGAGATATCGTTGACAATTGTAAAAGTTGGATTTATTTTTTATTACTAATATTTACTTATAGTGGCGAGATCATGTTTTGAAATAAATTAAGCAAGCATGGGTATGTGTTCACAGATATTTTCAGACATCACATACGCACCGCATATTAATGAAGCGACAGTTACGAATTCATTATTTGCTATAATAACACGCCAACATGAAATTTGGAAATAAATCTTCATAGTCAAATGAAAGATTTTTGACCGGTTCGACTAGCGTTTTAAAATGGTAAACATGAAGAGAATTCAGATGAATGTAATATTTTCATATTCAAGTTTAAGATTTTCGACCGGTTGATTAAACCAAACCATGCATGTATCGATATTTATTACATTAGCATTCGACTAGCGTTTCAAATGGGTAAACATGAGGACAATTTAGATTAATGTAAAATGGAGAACCGGAGATTTTTCTAATTCTTCTATAATTTGAAGAAGAATACTTCTCTTTAGTTTTCACTAGCAGAATTGAATAAAATTAGTTTTCCACGTTTTTATTGTACATCGAGAAAATTTAGCTGAATCTTTAATTTAACTTCTTGTGTTTCTTGATCATTACCGAAGATAGATCAAGAAACAAAAAAAGTACGATCTAAAGAAGAAAGAAGTGGAGAAAGATTTTCAGAGGTCACGAGGTCACGTGCATAAGCATGTGCGAAGCTGTTGACGTGGCAGCATGTGGTCCACAGTGACCACACTCGTGCGGTGTAATATTGTTCCTCGACGGCTAGACATCCCACTTCTCTACAATCATTTGGACACATATATATCTCACGCGCTCTATCGTCCGCGTGTACACACACCCACGTCCGGAGTATATTTTGATTTTTTTTGTAAATCTGTATTGTTTAATAGTTTTAATTTATAAGTGTGATTAGTAGTCCTTATTCATTGGGAAGTTACAAATTTAACCATGGGTGTGAAATTTAGTTATATCATGACTTTCGTGACCTTTTTTTGGTAGGAAATGGGGATCTAATGTCAACCGACCAACAAGCTTATTATATTTACCCACAATAACGAGGTCGTGGGTATGGTGCACCGTTTTAAAATAAATCGTTTATCAGTTATCATGTTATTACTTTACGTCCATAAATAGTATTATATAATTATTTTGACGTGAAATATTTCGTCTATGTAGGGTCCCAGTGACCCCACGTGTGTGCCCATCCATGTGCTAAAACTTATTCTTTTCTTCCCCATTCGTTTTCATGGCCTCGTTTTGAACTTACTCCATCATAAACCTTATAGGAATTAATACAACGATCACAAATATAATTCGTTTTCTGTGATTTGTTTCAGAATATATTTGTTTAAGGGATCAATTTTTTATCGAGATCTGACATGTGTAGTTTATTTTTTTACTTGGGAGATAATGTACATCGATCTATAGTATCTCAAATTTAGGAAAGTAATTTATTCGTGGCTTTTGTCTCAAACTTTATAATTTGTGTGATTTGTTTTCTCTCTTTTCTTATTTAAGTAGATGCGGTTTGCAAGGGACCGGAGCGAGTGAAAGCCACGTGAGAAAGATGTGTAGAAGAGCATGGGTATTATTTGGCAGAAAAACCGAAACAATAAGAAGATTTATTATATCAACGTTACTCTATTAAAATAACAAATCTTGTAATGTCAGAGTAATCACGTGGGTAAGTCACATGACATAACGTCCACGTGTCATACTTAGGAAAAAAAGAAAACGACACGTGGCCCTATCTTCTCAGCCCCTCTCGCGCGTGTCTCATTGTTCCTCTCTCACCGGACACCTAATTTCTTTCCCAATCATTTGATGCAATGCTATTTTTGTAGTTATTTCCTCTAATTACGATTTTAGCCTTGGGCCAACATCTACACATGAGCTTATCAAAGCCTCAATCATAGCCATTGTTTTGTGTGTTTTTGACATTGTACATTATTTAAAGAGGTCATGTTCACAGGACTCGGTCATGTTCCCTCCTATATCACTAATGCTTCTTATTGGGTTTGAGTAAACTGGACTAGTAAACAAAAGATATAAACAAGTTTGTTATATTCGTGATTCGTGTCCACTACTAAGACTTCATCATATCAAATTTGTTTGATTAGAGATCAGAGCCATATCAATGTTCTTTGTTTGGTCCTTTTATCGGCCCATTTATGCACAATAAATAATTAAATAATCCCCAATATATTTAATTATTTATGCACAATAATGGAAACTATATACATTCGAATTCATGAATGAACGCCGAGCTAGTTGACTGTGTAAAAAGATTTCAGTCTTACGTTAGTTTTCAAATTTTTTTTGTAAATTATAAACAATGTATTTCTTTTTTTGTGAAAAATAAACAATGCATTTCAGTCATCCTTTCATAATAATTATGGCTCCTTTGTTACAATGTATATTGCTCCACTGTTAGTTACATGCTACATATTTGCTCTTTCTAGGCAAAAGAAAGGGCAAATCGATAGCCGAATTTAGCGGCGAAGCAATCTCGACTGAACCGGTACATTTCTCCCGGTTAAATATTTTCATCCTGGTCCGGTTCAATTTCTTATTTTCTTATTCGATTTAAACTATGAATGGCAAAGGAGTAATTGCTTATAAGTTGCGGGGGTTCTCCGATCATTTCACATACCGTGTAGACGGCACGGGAAGAAAAAGACACACCGGTGGAGAAACCCTAATCCCCAAAATCGACCGTGTTCATCATGGTTAGATTGAAATTCGCACTGATCTCGCGTAATCTCACTACGGTGGCGGCGAAACATAGAAGAGTTCCGTCCAAGTACAAGTCTCTGGCGATCGAAAAAGCCCAGCAAGCCATTACAGATTATCTCCACACCACCAAGTCTCTCTCCTACAATCACGCTGAACACATTGCCACAAACGCCTCTGTTTCGATCCGTAATCTCATCCTGAAGCTTGATTTCTCTGTGCCTACATTCTCGAAATCGCTTCGGAAGCATCTCAGTTACTTCCCTATTAACGAATTCGAGTTTTTCTTCGAGAGCATTGGTATTGATTACAGCGAGGTTAGTGACTATTTGCCTGAGAAGAAATTCTTCTTCTCTGAGGATCGGAGTGCGTTGGATGCAGCTTCTGCGTTATCTGGATTTGGGTTTCCTTGGAATAAGCTGGGTAAGTTGTATAAAGATGAAAGGTTGATTTTTGTGCAGAGTCCTGAAGAGATTGAATCCAGGCTGCTTAAGTTTAAAGATATAGGATTCAGTACAGTTTCGGTGATTGGTATTTGTTTAGCTATTCCAAGTACTTTGTGTGGAGGTGGAGAATTGGGTTCGGAGATACGTTGTTTGTTTGTTAAGCTGAAGAGAGTTTTTGATGAGTTTGATTCGCAGCATCTCTTTGAAGAAAATGTGGATTCTTGGCATGCCATTAGTAGGAAAATTAGGATCTTTTACGATTTGGGTTGTGAGAATGAAGGGGTGTGGGAGTTGATGGGTAGAAATAAACCACTTTTTATGGAATATTCAGAAGAAGCTCTGATGAAAAAGGCCGAGTATTTTTGTAGGTTTGGTGTTAGGAAAGAAGATGTTGCTCTTTTGATTCTTCGACATCCTGTGATTATGGATTTTGATCTAGAGACACCAGTGATCTCAGTTACGGGAATGCTTAAGCATTTTGGATTGAGCCAGGAAGAAGTGGATGCTGTTACTCAGAAGTACCCGTACGTTTTGGGTAGAAACAAACTGAAGAATCTGCCTCATGTGCTTAGAGCATTAGATCTACATGAAAGGATCTTTGATAGATTGAAAAATGGGAATCATCATTTACTTGCTAGCTATTCGTTGATGGACCCTGATGAAGATTCAGACAGAGAATATCAAGAAGGCTTGAAGGAGCTTCAACACTCACGAACTAAAACTCACCATATTCAAAAATTGGATTTCCTTCATGAAATAGGTTTTGGCGAAAACGGCATGACCATGAAGGTTCTACAGGATGTCCATGGCACCGCAGTAGAACTACGCGACCGAGTCCAAATCCTACTAAACAATGGCATCAATTTCTCAAAGATTTGCTTGTTGATAAAAGCAGCACCAAAGATCTTGAACCAGAAACCGGATAGCATACAAGATAAGCTAAGCTTCCTGTGTGGCGAAATGGGAGATTCTTTGGAATACCTAGAGATATTCCCGGCTTATCTATGTTTTGACCTGGAGAACAGAATCAATCCAAGGTTCAGATTCCATAAGTGGCTCATGGAGAAAGGTTTGAGCGTAAAAAACTATTCAATCGCAAGCATTGTAGCTACAAGCGAAAAGGCCTTCATAGCTCGTCTATATGGGATTCATCCAGCAATTCCGAAACATTGGTTCGAACGTTTCTCCTACAGAAAAGCCAGATACACTGTGTCCTATCTCAACAAAAGACCCTTTGGATCGTGCAACAGATAGAGAAGAGAGCTGTGCCCTTGAGTTTTCACAGATAAAACATTTGTTTGTTTGTGGGATGTAGAAAATTTGTGGTTACCGATTATAGATGTGGGAATAACTTGTCTGTACCACTCTGTAGATTTCCTTTTAGGCTCTTCGGAGATTATGAAAGTGAAAGATTTCACCTTTTTGTATATCAGAGAATTTATTGCAATTGGTTATTTTTGGGCTCCCGGTCAACTTGCACGTGTCAATGACTTAACTGCAAAACGTGGGACCAATTTTGCACACGTGGCAGTACAAATAATGGAGACTTCTTTGGTATAAACGGTTCGGCTAGTTTGACTAGAGTTTCAAATTGTTAAAGTCTTGTAAATCAAGCAACTGGGTGCGTGCAAGTCACGTGCGTCTTACGTTTATCCCGTGGGGCAGCGGCTGTAAATCTGATGATACAGAGAGGGCAAAAAAGACATTTAAAGTAGCTCTATCTTTTTTTTTTTTTAGTTAGGGGGATTCAGCAATAACATAACTGCCGCTCTTCATTTTCTGGTTATCTCTCTCTTCACGTTCGCTCTGTATTACTTTTTTTTTGTTTTGTTTTGAATTCTCCGTCATTAGGGTTTTCAACTTTATTCGAATCGATTGAATTATACATGTTTCGTCAATCCATGGCCTTTCCTCCGCCGATCCATGGTTCCGATACACCGCCGCCGCCGCAACAGCCAACTTCGCAGCCGTCGCCGGTTGTTAACGCGAGTGAAAGCTCTAGACGGCAACAACATATTGCAGCAGTTTCTTCTTCACAGGTGAAATCTCATCCGCTTCATAACTTCCCGTTGTCTGATCTTAGGTGGGCTATGAATCACACTAATACACATCGTCTCCGCAAAGCATCGAGTAGATCTCCACTTCGTGAAGCTAATACTGGGAAAGGGAATCTTGTGATTGAGGAGGTGAACGAAGCATCGGCTTCTTCGTTTGAATTGAGACCGGAGAAGAAGAATAAGGGTAGCTCCGCAGCTGGTGTTAGTGATTCCTCCGTAGATCGATCCGGAAATAAGTCAACGACGCCTGATGGTAGATCGAAGATCTTTATCCGGATCCGAACGAAGAATAGCGATGAAGCAGCTGATATCGCCACCACCGTCTCCACCTCAGCGACTGATATCGCCTCCTCCGTGGCTGATGATTCAGCTGAGCCGGCGATCGATGCTGATGTATCGCTTAGTGAACGGATCTCCGATGGTGGTGGTCATGAAGCAGATGAGTTTGGTCCAAAGATTTGGAATCTGAGACCGAGAAAACCACCGCCGACGAAGAAGCGTTCAATTGGACAAGCCGGTGGGATATTGAAGAGTTGTAACGGCGGTTCATTGCCTGAGAACAAAGCTCACGGAACGGTTCGAACTGAGGCAATTCGATCCAGGAACGGTGTGGGTGCTAAGATCGCAGCGACAGACAGAAAGGAGAAGAAACCGAGGTTATCGATTTCACTCTCAAAGATGGAGATAGATGAGGATATCTACTCGTTGACTGGATCAAAACCTAGCAGAAGACCAAAGAAGAGAGCTAAGAACGTGCAGAAACAGCTCGATGTAAAGATTTCACATTTCTCATGGATCTCTCTTTTCACAACCTTACCTAACAATTTTGGCTTTGGCTTTTTTCAGGTTCTTTTTCCAGGTTTGTGGATGGGTAACGTTTCTTCGGAAGCTTACAAGGTCTCAGAACATGCTTGAACGGTATTAACATTTTGGATGAATCAGATTGGATATCCTTTGAAATACCTATAGTCTCTTGTGTTTTCTGAGTTTGAGGAATAATTGTACTCTTTTTCTGAATCTTGTAGGGTTGATTGAGAATGATGTGAAGTTAATCTTGTTGAATTGGCTTCGATTGAAACCAGATAGAGGCGATGAAGAAGCTTTTTTCCACAGATTAAGGTATAAAGTTAGTGATTCAATGTTGTTTGTCATTTTGAGTCATACTTTCTCCTTGGTGATCTTTTGTATAGCTTCTCAGTTTTTTGCACAGCAACAATATTGTAAATTCATGAGTGCAAATTGGCCTTTTTGGGTTTTAGATTTGCTTGCTTGGACGATATGTGATGTGGTTACATATGGTGTCTTAGATTCCAGATAGTTATATGACATCAATTCTTAAAGGTAAAACTTCACATTTTCAATGTTGATGATCTGCGTCTCACTTTTGATTGTGAAGGAAGAAATTTACGTAGATGAGTCTAGTGGTCTGAAGTTGCTAATGATTAGGAGGTCTAGACTTGTGTATAAATGGAGTCACTTTGTATAAACCTTCATCTTCTTCGTCTCTTTGTGTTGTTATGATGATGCAGAAATGCAAATGACTCTGCTTCTTCAAGCCTGGGCTTCCTTGTTGAGCGAATACTGTCTCGAGGTTTTCCAGCACTGAATCCAACTTCCAACTTCAGCTTCAGATTCGGCTCTAACCGGCGGTGATATGAAATGTGAACCAGACCGGTTCTAATCCAGCCGTGTTATAGTAATTTGCTGCCACTGATGTGAGTTGACACGGCCGTTTTGTTATTTTCTGTTTAGGCACTTTGTGGACTCTTTTGTAATTAATTAGTGGGATACATTGATTTCCATTGACTTGACCTAGTACAAAGGTAGAAAATAAAAATTCAAAATTATCAACACAATTTATTTATTTTGTTACTAACTTCATCATTTATATATATATACCAATCCATGATCATGTTTCAAGCCAATTTCCGGTTTAGCCGGTTTGTATGTGAATATTTGTTTTCACGGTTTGGTTCGATCAAATATTTGAATATTATGGTTGAGTAAATTTTCCAAATTACTGCTGCTTTAAGCAAGAGAAATATAAGGTCATCTAGTCCTATAATATAAACCCTAAATATAAATTTAGTATACAATTTGAGCACAATCGCATTGAAAAAGTCCATAAATTTGTTTTATTATCCCACCAGGCCACCACCACCCTATTTTTACTTTGAGAACAAAAGAAAAGCAAAATAAAGGACTTCTAAATTGTTTTAACCACTAAATAATATACTGATTTCTCTATTCTGCCAAGGAATATTTTTAAAAAAATTTGGACCATAGGTAGTCTTCCGCGTGTCTGATTCCTATTGACAATCGTCAAAAACAAATGAAAAATAAAATAAAGAGTCAACGGTCTCTTTAATTGCATGTACTATACAAATATACTTGCATCACGCTACGAAGCCGCAACAAAACATAGCAAATGGAGTCTAAATCAAACATGAATGGCCACCAACATGTTTTCATGATACGTCACGGTGATCGCATTGATAAGTTTGAGCCACTTTGGGTCTCCAATGCTGCTCGACCTTGGGATCCACCGCTTATTCATGAGGGCATGGTTCGGGCGTTTCGAACCGGTCAGATGATCCGATCTCAGATTCAATTTCCGATTCACCGTGTCTTCGTCTCCTCTTTCCTCCGTTGCATCCAAACCGCTTCCCAAGTTATTGCCGGTCTCTCTGACCCGGACCGAAGTTTGTCTGATTCCATCGTCAAACCTAAGCTGAAGGTCAGATCATAATTAATGTTTATGCAAAATTTTAGCTGTTAAACGTATGTTTGAACGTTAGTCTTAAAATCTTAAGATTAGTTAAGTCTCCAAATATTTGAACGTCCTATACAAATTTTTATTTATTAATCGTATATTTGATATATATCTCAACATGTTCGAATGTGTTAGTTGCACATGCTAAAAGATGGACTTGTTTATCGTATTTTTTACGTTTCTATTGAGTTTAGTTTGAGTGAGATGCTGAACTCAATCGCTATTAAGCCTGAAGTTGCTCCAAAAGATGGGAAATTCGATTTTATGATTTCAGATCTTGAAGCTATGTTTCCTGATGGAATGGTGGATCATAATGTGGATCCGGTTTACAAAGAGGTGATCATCTCTAATAACCCTTTATGATTCTTCTTTTCTTTAAGAAGCAATTCTATAAGTAAATGCTTTCATATGTTCTGTATACAGATGCCACAATGGGAAGAGACTTTGGAAAGCTGCAACAATCGATTTGTTGATTTGGTGAAGACTCTTGCTACTCTTGCTGATAAGTATCCTTGTGAGAATTTGTTGTTAGTCACTCACAGTAAGTAACAATATTCTGTTTTTTATTTTGGAGTTTCATCATATCGTCTTTTATTTATAATTAGTCCATGAAAATGTAGGAGGAGTAAGCTTTACATATTCGACCTTCTTTAAAGAGGCAACACACAGGTTAAATTTCTGTGCTTGTGTTGAACTAAGGAGACAGGTCTCGAGTGAAGCTCGAGATTTAGAAGTGATTTACAAGTCATGGTCAAGATGGAATCATGTACCCTCCCTCCAACTCCAGTTAATCTTGTCAGGAATTCATCATACAAATATCAATGATATTTTAAATTCTTTTATTTATAATATGTTAAATTTTTATGAAGTTTAATTATATTCTTACTTTTCGTCAAATTTAGATATTGAAAAATAAAAATAAAAATAAGTTATTTTTTTTTTGTGCAAACTAAGTTAACTAACATAAACATATATCAATTACCAAAAATTACGCCCGGATTCTTCTCCCTAGTTTATGATGAAATCAGATATTTATGTTATCATGAACTAGTTATTTTCCGCACGTAGCACAAGTTAATTACCAAGGGGGGAAATGGACATAAAAAGGACACCACACAAATTGCACAAAAACCAATCTACTTAACAATCCAAACGGACAAAGTAACTTATTCGACATATTGATAATTTTTTATGTGATCCATATTTTCAAATGGATCTCCTCGCCAAGCCAAAGCCACAGCATTTGTATGCCATGCGCCACCTAGGATTTGATAACCTGATTCTGACCCTCGAGAATGAAGCATCCATGACGCTCATTAAAGGTTCTTCTAACAATAGCTATGCGATCAACATCCTTACCAACCCGAGACTCACAAAAGTCCTTGTACCTTATGTAAACAAGTGCATTTCTGGCATTGAGTGATCCCTCATTAGGTGGCTCCACATCTTCAGTAGTTTCAATGGCCACTTTCACAATCTTCAAGTTGGACAGATCACTACTAGTCCTATGAATTGTGGCAACAGCAAGTTCCAAATATAGATGAATCCAGTCATTGTGTTGCAGCTCTGATTCATTGACCTGCAGAAGCAAAACATATCTCACTACTTGTTCAAGATCATGAGCAAAGCACCGCCAAGTGTATCTTAACCTTACAACGTAAAACCGCTTTCTATTTTCGAAAAGATCCTCCGGGGGGCACTTAGGCAAGCTACTTCCGGGGTACCAATAGTATTCAGTTCTCAACGCTCCATCCTCAGTGTTTGTCCCTAATACAAGATTTAAATCATGAGTAAGTGATGATTATTTATTGTTGACTTGTTGCATACAAATGAACATACAAATGAACAAGATTTACCTCGAGGTCTAGCAATATCGGACGTCAAAATCAACTTGCCATAAATTTCTTCACTAACTTTAGTCTGAAAAGTTAAACTTTTGCTGCGAGCTGGATCCATAGCAACCAAAGTTATGTATTAAGAGGAAGCAGCAGACCAATTAGTCATATTGTATTTCTTGACGCAACTCAACTGTAAGTTTTTCCCCTGATGATCAAACAGTTACAGAAATTGATAAGAATGACAAAGAAAGAAAGAAAGAAAGAAAGAGAAAAGAGTTTTGATATAACCTGAAGCAAATTGTAACGATGAAGGCCCATCCTAGCATAAAGGCGTACTAAGACACGACAAGGTGACCACCGATCATCACAGATGAATTTAACCAGTTCACGACCACCCTGACCTGTGATCGTGGTATCGAACCCCTAAGATCCATTCAATCATCTCTTAAAACCATAGTCTATCGATAACGGATAGAAAAACAAATCAGCTTATGAGGTCGTCGCAGCTCTCTCCGCCGTCAATGTCGATCCCAATGCCATGTCTTCCAAAGACGTCCCTTCCACTGATAAATCTAAGCTCATGGTCAGATCATGTCCTTAAATCTTAAACTCAGATTCAACAAAAAGTCGCCTTTTGTGTTGAATTGAGATAATAATCATCATTATATGTTATTAAACAGGTTGCAATTGAATTTGGGTTGTGTGAGATGCTGAACTCAGTAGCTATAAGGCGTGAGCTTGCTCCTAAAGATGGAAACTTTGACTTGAGGATTTCAGATCTTGAAGCTATGTTTCCTCAGGGAATGGTCGATCATAATGTCGATATGGTTTATAAAGAGGTGTGCTCTACTCTCTCAGGACCTTTTCAAGTTTTGATTTTTTCCTTAGTTTTGAAAAAATCTTGATCCTTGGTTCCTTGTGTTCAGTTGCCAAAATGGGAGGAGTCTGTGGAAGGTTGCAGAGATCGATATGTTAAAGTTGTAAAAGCTCTTGCCGATAAGTATCCCTCAGAGAACTTGCTCTTAGTCACCCATTGTAAGCAAAAATAAATATAGGTTTTTAGTTTTAAATCAAAACCGACATTTCTCTAATCTTTGAGACCGTTATGATTATTTATTTATGGGTGGGAAAATGTAGGGGGAGGAGTACGTGTTACACTTCACAACTACTTCAAAGACGCAACTAAGTATATGGTAGACTACTGTGGCAGTATTGAATTGAGAAGGCAGATTTTGAATAGTGATGATGGGTTTGTTAAATCTGAAGAATTTGAGGTGATTACTAGTCATGGAGTATCTTTTAAGGACAACAACGTCCCAATCCATGATCCTGTTATTAGCCAATCTCCGGTTTAGCCGGTTTGTATGTGAATATTTGTTTTCATGGTTGAGGAAATTTTCTCCATTTGAAAAAATTGGAAAATTGGAAAAGTCCATAAATGTTTGTTTTATCATCCCACGACGCAATTTATACTTAATGAAAGACCGGTGATATTTTGAGAAACAAAAAAAATTAATTTTAAATGACAAATTATATGTTATTGAATTAAACGTTCAGAGAGATTTGAGTTTATCTGACAAATTATGCGTTATTAGAACAATTGAAACATAAATTTTAAAATATCTATTAAAATCCAGCGTTAATGGATTAATAAATTTTAAATGTATAATCAAATTTACTATAATTGAAAACATTTAAAAAATTAGATTTGAAAGTTTCAACTGATATTTGAAGAAATTTTCTACTTAAAAATACAAAGATCCAAATCCCAAAGTTTTATGTGAGATTTCAGATAATTTAATAACAAAATTCATAATTCAACCAAATCATCTCAAAATTTATTAAAATTTAAATCTCTCCAAATTTTTCATCCAATAAATCTCCTTAATATTTTGAGAGCAACACAATTCATCTATGATATTTTTTGCATCCAATTAATCAAATTTGTGTAGTCATGGAGTATCTATCTATTTTGGACCACAAAAAGTCCCAATCCATAATCCTTTAATAAAATTAGTCTAAATAATTTAAAGCATAAAGCTGATTCTCAGAATATACACTAATGTACCTTTGAGTTCAATTTTCTAACCTTTTTTTTTTGTCTCTAGAAAACAATTAAAAAAAAAAAAAAAACGCCATGTATACTATCACTTCCAACGTACTCTCAAAGGTCACACCACCACCAACAATCAGAGCATCAATGGACTCTGCTAAATCCAATTCCGATGGCTACCAAAATATCTTGATGATGCGGCACGGGGATCGCATTGACAAAATCGAGCCTCTCTGGCTCGATACAGCTGCGAGACCCTGGGATCCTCCACTCGTTCACGACGGCATGGTTCGGGCGTTTCAAACTGGTCAACGGATTCGATCTCAGATCCAATTTCCGATTCACCGTGTTTTTGTATCTCCTTTCATCCGCTGCATCCAGACTGCTTCCCATGTACTCGCAGCTCTCTCCGCCATCGATTTCGATCTCAACGCTACGTCGTCTAAAGACGTCATTTCCATGGATAAATCCAAGCTCAAGGTAAGCTAATCGCCATTATCGTATATATATCTGAAAAACTTTGAAATCTGTGGTGTTCATGAATCTGTGAATCTTAAGTGTTTGAGCTGAATCGAGATAAGCGTCGTTACTGTGTTTGCTTCAGGTTTGTATTGAATTTGGTTTGAGCGAGATGCTGAACACAATTGCCATTAAGCCTGAGATTGCTCCCAAAGATGGCAAATTCGATTTCATGATTTCAGATCTTGAAGCTATGTTTCCTCAAGGAATGGTGGATCATAATGTGGATCCTATTTATAAAGAGGTGATCTCTTGAAACCTTTAACAGTCTCTAGACTTGTCTTGTTCTGTTTCTAATTATATCTCTTGTTGTGTTTGTTCAGATGCCACAATGGGAAGAGACTGTGGAAGGATGCACAGATCGATTTCTTAATTTGGTGAAGACTCTTGCTGATAAATATCCTTCAGAGAACTTGCTTTTAGTCACTCACGGTAAGCCAAAAGATACTGTTCTTATACTCTTGTGACACTTGATACACAATCTTTATTTGATCCAATTTCAGTCTCAAATTCTCTCTGCTTTGTTTCTCTAGAAAGAACATCTTCTTCTAAGGTTTCAGTTGAGTCTATGGATAGTTCCTTTCATCGATCATTTGATGTTCAATGTCTTTGACTTGTAAAGTCTCTTTGTTGAGAAAATGCAGGGGAAGGAGTAAGGACTACATTTTCGACCTTTAAAGACGTAGATGTGTATGACGTAGAGTACTGTGCTTGTGCTGAACTGAGAAGACAGGTCGTGAGTAAAGATGGGTCTGCTAAAGCTGGAGACTTTGAGGTGATTAGAAGTCTTGATCAATGTGGAATTAAGTACCATTCCTAGAGCACCCACAGATCATGTTCATGTCGTTAACCAAATTACGGTTTGACTCAATGTTCCGGATGATCATGGCATTAGAAAACCGGAATCAAACCGGATACTGGATATCTACAATTTCCTGGTTAATTCGCTATGACCTCCACTACAAACGAGAAGATATACAACAAAAGAACAATATTGTAGTCAGTCCAAGAAAAAGAGGCTGATAAGCAATTCAATCTTTCTTTTTAACTTATGGATTTGTAGAAACTTTGAGTTGTTTTATTGTATAAGCCTGTATAAAAGCTTTTCACTGAACGAGTAATTTTAAAGTCAAACTAAAGATATATTCTCGGTCATATACAATTTCGTTATACAGTAATCAGAATAATCCAGAACGTTAGTGTAACACACGGATTAACCCTCATTTTTTTTTTGACGGCCAAAGATTAACCCTTCATTATTATTTTTTATTTATGTATAATTTATCACCATTTTAAGCACATCCATAATCAACAATTATTTGTTTACAATTTTACCATCGTAAAGTTTGCAAAAAAAAACTTATAGAATTTGTCAATCTAAACAAATGATCTCTAAATATGATTGGCCAACAATATTAATAAGACCATAAGAAGTCATTGCGTGGGGTTGTGACCAACTACCCCCTCCACTAAGACTTCTATATAACTAGTTAAAATAAATTGCAAAGTATATGATAAGGAGTTATTAACATCCAAATTGTATTAAGTAATTTTTGTGTTATCCCATTTAGTTTGCTTTATATTTTCATAGAAGTTTCATAGCCTTGTTTCGTCACGTCATTCCATGTGTCACCCAATCCTTCTTTCTAAAATAAAAGCCAAAAAATATATATTATCTTGTAAGGAATATGTATGAGGAGTCGTTAATAAGATATCGACTGTCGACATTTATGTAGTTTCGTGGATGTAGAAAAAGTATTAAACGTTGACACACACAAAAAAAAAAAGTATTAAACTAGTAGTTTTTTTTTTTTTTTTCAAGGTTTAAACTAGTAGTTTCCAAGTCATATTGTAACATTTTGTAAGAAGTTAACAAAAAGAAAAACAACTTTTGTTCAATGGAAATCTCGCTAATATCCCTCTGAGAATTCCATGTTGCCCAATAGAAAAGGAAGAATGCAATACCCATTTTCATGACATCCTTATATAAAGTGTTCCATTACAGTTGCAAACTCAGGAAAAGAGGAATGGAGTCTCCCAAATCTAACATCGATGATGGCTACCAAAATATCTTCGTGATGCGTCATGGTGATCGAATCGACATTTTCGAACCACTCTGGGTCTCAACCGCCGAGAGACCTTGGGATCCACATCTAGTTCAAGACGGTATGATTCGAGCTTTTCGTACCGGTCAAAGGATCCGATCTCAGATCGCCTTTCCGATTCACCGTATATTCGTCTCCCCTTTCCTCCGATGTATCCAGACAGCTTACGAGGTCGTCGCAGCTCTCTCCGCCGTCAATGTCGATCCCAACGCCATGTCTTCCAAAGACGTCCCTTCCATAGATAATTCTAAGCTCAAGGTCCGATTCACCCAAAACCCTCCTTTTTTGTTGAAATTTCAAATCTATTCTGTTTATAATAGTGTTTTGAGATGTGTATATTATTGAACAGGTTGCAATTGAATTTGGTTTGTGTGAGATGCTGAACTCAGTGGCTATAAGACGTGAGCTTGCTCCTAAAGATGGAAACTTTGACTTCAGGATTTCAGATCTTGAAGCTATGTTTCCTCAGGGAATGGTCGATCATAATGTGGATATGGTTTATAAAGAGGTGTGCTCTACTCTCTCAGGACCTTTTCAAGTTTTGATTTTTTCCTTAGTTTTGAAAAAATCTTGATCCTTGGTTCCTTGTGTTCAGTTGCCAAAATGGGAGGAGTCTGTGGAAGGTTGCAGAGATCGATATGTTAAAGTTGTAAAAGCTCTTGCTGATAAGTATCCTTCAGAGAACTTGCTCTTAGTCACCCATGGTAACTAAG
This sequence comes from Cardamine occulta, assembly GCA_028015245.1. Classification (NCBI taxonomy): domain Eukaryota; kingdom Viridiplantae; phylum Streptophyta; class Magnoliopsida; order Brassicales; family Brassicaceae; genus Cardamine; species Cardamine occulta. Next base: position 1,173,390 of record CM051381.1, on the reverse strand, counting down.
TTTCTCACTTTTTTTAATTTCCTCATCCATTTGTGTGTATCTATAAAATGAAAACTTGTATGGATCCTATATACCCTCCTATGTGTTCTTGATCGATTTGAATCCGTCTTAACTCAATCAGATGTAAACCAGTTCAATTCTCTCTGATGAACTATGCGCAGTTTCGATATTGTTACCTTATAAACTTCTTTGATGCAATTTCAGGAGACGGAGTTGGAACTACATTTTCGACGTTCTTTAAAGATACAACTGTGTACGACGTAGACAACTGTGCTTATGTTGAATTGAGAAGAGAGGTCTCAAGTAAAGATGGGTCTGTTAAACCTGGGGATTATGAGGTGGTTTTGAGTCATGGTCAAGCTGGAATCAGGTTTAGTCATGATCCTGTTGGTCATGATCCTGTCATAAGCGAAACTCCGGTTTAGTCACTTGTCGTCATTGTCCTCTGTTTCTGTACTTTGGTTGTATTTGAATTGCTTTTTTTATGAACTACGAAACATTGTTTGAAAGTTTTCATTCAATCAAATCAGATTTTCTGTTCTGCCCAAAAACAAGAACACACAACTTCTTCTCACATAATAACAAGGAAACAAGAATTGTCATTACATAAGACTGAAGTTAGATTCTTGCTTGAAACATCTAAAAACAGTGAACAGTTGATAAAACGCGTCAAATTAGACCTAAACACACTAGGGAACCATCTACACACTAGAACAAGAAGCAAACGCATAAGATCCTAAGGACTCCGGATTGGATCAACTTGATCAAACATTTCAGCGGGGAAATCGTCTAAGAAAACATCATCATCCTTTGAAACATGTCTGCATCTACTCGGCGTTGGTGATGGCTCAAAAAACGGCTGAGGAAGAGCGAAAAAAGGCTCAGAAGAATCAGGTGGTCCAAGTATATCATAGTAAAAAGGGTCGTCAAGTCTAGCCAAAAGCTCTCTGCTATCAGGAGAGAAAGTAATATTTGGTTGCTGTGACTCGGAAAAAAGAGAAGAAGTCTCAGCAAGAACAAGATCAGTGCCAAAAGTGAAAGGCTGATGCTCTAATCTAATACCCAAATCCGGCAATCTCAAGGTTTCATCATCAACTTGATCAGTTGAATAAGGAAGAATCTTCGAAGATGAAGAAACTGTAGTCTCTTCTTCCTCAACCACACCAAAACCCTGAACCACAAAATTGAAAATTAAAAACCAAAAATATATTTTTTTCAAAAAAAAAAAAACTTAGGAATTTTGTCATCATTATTATTACCTGAGATGGATTGAAGGCTTGATGGAGTGGTTTGACGTATTTACCCTTGCTTCGATGAGAAGAAGATTTGGAATTGAAACTTGAACTCGATGCATCAGAGGAGTTATGGAGAATCCTAGCGAGTCTCTTTTGTCTGCTACTCCAGAAATTCTTAACATCGTTATCAGTTCTTCCCGTTAAATACGTAGCAATTCTCGCCCATTTGTTCCCAAACTCAGATTGTAACTCAATCACAGTCCTCTCTTCTTCAGCAGAGAACTTGCATCCACTTAAAAACAAACAAAACCTCTAGAATTGAATCAAACAAAACAAAAATTGAACAACAGAGAAAGCGAGGAAAACAAATCTTACTTTTTGAGATTGGGACGGAGTTTATTGACCCAACGGAGACGGCAGGATTTGCCGGTGCGAAGAAGAAGGCCTTTGGATCGAATGGAGCTCCACTCACGAGGACCATATCTGTTGACATGGTTGATTAGTACTTGGTCTTCTTCCGCTTTCCATGGCCCTTTCTTTATCTCTTCCTTCTTCCCTTCCATTTTCCTCATCTAATCCAATTTTAATTATATCTCACTCGAATTTTCTCTGTTCTCTCTGTTCGGAAGTTTCTTTAGGTTTTGTAGTGACGGTTGCATGCGGTTATGCCCCATTACTATTACGCTCCACTTTCACTACCCCACTCCCCAAGTTTCTTTCCCATTTTCGAATTTTTTGAATATTACCAAAATACCCTCGATCTTTTACTTTATTGTTAAGCCCATATCAACTGAGCTCGTGTAAGGCCCTTTTGTTTTTGTTGTTTTTTTTTACTCCTCAGTCTACTATTTACTTATGAAAATATGACTTATGAGTTATGGCTTTTTGTATTTGTAAATGCTGAATTATAAAAATCATGCAATTCAAGTGAGAAGTAGGATAAAATTAAAACCGTTAAATTAATTTAACAACTACAAAATATGATCTATCAACACTAATAATATTCATTCTGCATAATACATAATTTAATGATTTCCACACTTTTGGTTATGGATAGGATCTTTCTTCCACAAATCTTGCAGCAAAGATTAACGTCGAAAATGAAAATGTGGGTTTTGGAAGGGTTGCTAAATAGAAATCAATCGGTTACAGAAAATTTGGCCAGACAAACTCGGTAATAATAAAAAGCATAGCGACTTTGCACATTGAATTGTCTGGTCGATCAAACAAAATTTCCATATAAATGAATAGGACATTTCTTGTTGGGTAAGCTACGAAATTCGTAGGTGAGTTCGTCATAATTTCGCAGATAATAACAAAGGATACCGACTTTGTCTTATTTGAAAATAAGGAGAAACAAAAATTTCATATAAATGAATATCATCTTTAATTTTTTCCCTATCTCTTCCAATTTCTTTCTTTTAAACCATTGTTTGTGACACTTATTCTATTTTGTGTTTTTTCTCTAAATTACCGATCAGATCCTAAATACAAAGAAAAGTGCTAAACATTAGCACAAGCTCACTGGTTTCAGCTGTGAATCGGCGTACGTAACATCTCTTTCTTCTTCCATATTCCAAGTATAGTCAACTTCGCAGCCAGGCATGAGCTATCCAGGGATGTAGCGCTTTCCCCAAATTCCGGAGCATTGTTGCATCTACAGAGTCCCTAACAGTATACGCTGATTCAACCCAGAAGCATACACGCCTCAATTGGTTCTCATTGGTCCTCTTCACCATTAAACAGATGTATAACGCGGAAAAGCTAGATTGTGGAGGAGTGAAATTTGTAGCCCTACAAAAAGAGTCCCCATTTTATGTGAGATTTGAAATTGGTTGTTTAAATATGCCTTGTCTTAGGGTTGAAGACGGAACAGAGATGAGACTCAGAAACGTAATGGCTCTTGAGCAATGCCATTACCCTTGTAAAACCTACGTCTGTGACTACATGATCTTCCTTGATTATCTCATCGACACTGATAAAGACGTAGAAGTGCTTGTTGAGAAAGGTAACACCTTTATCCTCTATATAATAAAGGTCTATATACGTGTCTCTCTGTGTGTATGTGTATTGATGCGTTGTGGTGGTTTTGATTTTGGAAGGGATATTAGAGAACTGGCTTGGACAACACGGTTTGGTGGCGGAGATGGTGAACAAGCTTAGTTTGGGCCTTCTCGATGGTGGTTCTCCTTATTCTGATATAGCAGATCAAATCTACACTCACTATACAGACCCAGTAAATAAGTCATGGGCCATCCTCAAACGCGTGTATTTCGATAACCTGTGGACAGGGACGGCCACTGTCGTCGCCACGTTTCTATTGCTCATGACTCTCATCCAAACGGTAACTTCGATTATTCAGGTTATGCAATGAGACAAACCCCTTGCATATTTGATTCTTATAGTTGATTGTATCCGGAAGCTCTTGAGGATCTAAGCTTCTGAAGGACTTCTCTAGATATTTTGTTCTCTGTATAAGAATATCTTAAGTATATAAATTTCGTCAATCTTCAGATATCCTATTTGTGTTTCTAATTGCTGAATTGTTAAAAATCTTGCAAACTGAAAATTCAACCTTTCATAAACACAAGCATCATAATTACGTCTAAAACACATCACGGATTAGAATTGTCTGATCAATGAATAATCGGCGTTTTTGGCACTAGATGGTCTTTGAATGTTCAATCAAAGTCTAGATTCTTTTTGAACATTATAGCCTATAATTTTTACATAGATGCAATAAATAAAAATTTGTGGATAATATCAATAAGATTGGTGAGTTGAATTTTTGAAAGCCAAAATTCGAGTATTGCTTCTTTTCCCGTAGTTGTTTACTCAAAAAAACGTGTCATATTCGATTGTATATTCACAAAGTAAGAAAGCAAAAGAAAAAAGAAAAAAAAACAGAGTATATCGATACCAGTCGTGAAATGTGGGTTTCGAAACCTGCATCTAATACCTTCCTCGTTACGTTAACTAATAACATTTTAAATTGAATACCATATGTAATTTATATCGATTCCACTGCTACCAATTGGCTTAACCGGTTTTTTAATCTAAAGTAATTTTCGAATCTAGAAAAGTAGTTATATTTTAGGGAAAATATCATAAAAAACTTTCAATTTGACAATTTTTTCCAACAAAAATTTCTAACCATTTTTGTTTTCAAAACAAACCTCCAAGTTGATAAATGTTTCCAACAAAAACTCAAACTATTTTTGTTTCCAAAATAAACCCTCTAAGTATAAAATTTTGCTTACTTAAACCCTCAAATTCTCAATATTGAGCCCTTTCGAGTGTTGACTGATGGTCAACGATAACTCTTGTTAATTTTTTGGTAACATGTCTGTCCTTTTTTGATGTGTTTTTCGTTGTTATTTACTAAGGAGAAAATGAGTATACTACTACAGAAAATCAATTTCTTCATCTAAAATTTTTATTCGAAACTGACGGAGTTAATAAATAGTTAACTTGCATTTGTTGTGTTAACGAGAGTTGTCATTGACCGTCAGTCAATCTTCGATGGGGATCAAGATTGGGATTTTGAGAGTTTAAGTAAGTAAAAATTTATATTTGGAGGTTTGTTTTGGAAACAAAATTAGTTGGATGTTTTTTAGAAAATTTTATCAATTTAGAAGTTTTTTTTGGAAACAAAAATAGTTGGAGGTTTTTGTTGGAAAAAATATTTTCCCTCTATTTTAACCAGTTCAGGATATGATTAAGGTTTCAAATCAATTATTTTGATTTATCTGGATTAGATTATGTACTACGGTATATAAACATATATACATTTTTCCTTCTTATCCAATCTTTCAGACATTCACTGACAAGATTCCTTCCGGAAACAATGGACCGAATGTTGGATCTTGAATCCGGCACAATCCATGAACCGGTTCCTGGGATGTGGCGTGTTCCTACAAATCCCGATCTTTGCTGTATCTACAGAGTCCCAAACTGTCTGCGTCAAGTAAACCCAGAAGCATACACGCCTCAGTTGGTTCTCATTGGTCCTCTTCACCATTCTTTAAAATCTCAAGCTCTCAAGTCTCGTGGAGATATCACAAACACAAAGTCAATGGATTACTTAAACATGGAGGAGCACAAGAAGGTTTACTTAGCGGAATTCACACGAAGGCTTGAAGGGAAGAAAGTCATTGATGGATTCAGAAGAGTAATCGAAGAAGACGAAGATATAATCAGGGCAAGCTATTCGGAATCAACGACCTGGATTCAATCTCCAGAGTTCGTGGAAATGATCCTTCACGACTCTGTTTTCATACTAGAGTTCTTTTTGAGGACTTCCGTAGAGCGACCAGAGAAAATAGGTGATCCTCTCATGGACAAGCCTTGTCTTGAAAGTGTAATCATGACAGATCTCATGTTGCTCGAGAACCAGCTTCCTTACTTCATCCTCGAGAAACTCTTCGAACCAATCGTTCCAATACTCCGGCCGAACCAGACATTCCGTGAACTAATCATCAGTTACTTTGAGTTCCAAAATAAGATCGGAAACAACTCAAAGTTCAGACATTTAACTGATCTGGTTAGGCTTGTCCGTGTGGAGACACTTCCAAAGCATGATGTAGGGGAATTCAAGCACATTTCACGTATGTATAATGCAGATAAGTTACATAGTAGGGGAGTGAAATTCGAAGCCATAAAAGAAGCGTTCTCGTTGCAAGTGAGTTTCGACTTGAGAAATGGTTGTTTGAAGATACCATGTTTCTTGGCTGATGATCATGTGGAGATAACACTTAGAAACATAATGGCGCTTGAGCAATGTCATTACCCTTTCATAGCCCACGTCTGTAATTACGTCATATTCTTGGATTTCCTTGTCGATACCGAGAAAGACGTTGACTTGCTTGTCGAAAAAGGTAACTCTTTTATCGTATATTTAGGTCTATATCTATATACGTATGTATGTGTATTGATTCGTGATGGTTTTTGTTTTCGATTAGGGATAATAACGAATTTGCTTGGGCACCATGGTTCGGTTGCTAAGATGGTGAACAATCTATGTTTAGGAGTCGCCAATGTTGGCTCTTCCTATTTTTGTATTGCATCACAAGTCATGGATCACTACGATGACTCATGCAATAAGTCACGCGCCATCCTCAAGCGTGTGTATTGCAGCGACCTGTGGACAGGGACAGCCACCGTAGCCGCTACATGTCTATTGCTGATGACTCTTATCCAGACAGTGACTTCAATCATTCAGACTCTAAAGTAGTCAAAACTCTTTTCTCCCTAAACACACTTTATCCATTTCTTGTGTCCGATTTTATATTTCATCTTTGTTCAAGTTATTTAGCTAGTAGCAACTAGCTAGATTTGTTTTCCGTTTAAGATATATCTCTCTCTTATCTTTTATGATTTCCAAGTAGATTTTGATCCGGAGAGTGGATTGCAATCCAAAAGCTACACTGTACTGCCTAATTTTACTTTAATGAAGTTAACTTCTAATAATACAAAAATTCATTAGAGAAATGGCTGATACGAAGAACTGTACATTAAATTCATAATCAAATCGTATTATATAGCCAAAGCCCATAGTCCATAGGTGTCAAAATTTGAAATTCAAACCAATAAAAACACAGCTAGCCCTAAAATGCACCACTTTACAAATGTAACTAATCATAAATTACATTATTTAAAGGATCCGTTAAATTAAACACAAAAATATCATCTATCAACAATAATAATAATAAATCTGCATCATACCTAACTGAAAGATTTCCTTACTTAGGGATAGGATCTTTCAAAAATCTTGAAACTATCAGGTACCATATAAAGAAGCAAATATCTAAAGTGGAAAACGTGGACTTTTAGAGGGCTTGTTGAAATCAATTAGTACATGACACTTGGCCACACAAAGTCCAGACAAACTCGGTAATCATATGAATAGTGACTTTGCACATTAAATTGATCGAACAATTATTTGAAAAAGAGACCAAATTTCATATAAATGAATTGAGATTTTTTTTTTTGGTGAGCTATGAAACTGTGGAACGAATAAAACGAATAAGATTCTTATCTATTTTTCGAACATAAGTTATCTTTCTTCGTTGACCCAAAAAAAAAAAGAGTTATCTTTCTTCTTCCTCCTTATCTCCGATGGCTTTCTTAAAACTTCCACTTTTAAGAGAGACTTTAGATACTGAGGACAAGATTGGATCCGACCATGAAACAGTGGACAAAGTGTTGGATCTTGAATTAGGTACTATCCATGAGTTGAAAAGACAGGCTCCTGGGATGTGGAGCTTTCCCAAAAAGCCGGAGCATTGTTGCATCTACAGAGTGCCTACCAGTATACGTAGAGTAAACCCAGAAGCATATACTCCTCAATTACTCATCCTTGGTCCTCTTCACCATTCTTTAAAATCTCAAGCTCTCAAGTCTCGTGGAGATATCACAAACACAAAGTCAATGGGTTACTTAAACACGGAGGAGCATAAGAAGATTTACCTTGCCGAATTCGCACAAAGAGTTGAAGGCGAAAAAACCATTGATGGATTCAGAAGAATAATCGAAGAAGATGAAGAGATCATCAGGGCAAGCTATTCGGAATCAACGGCCTGGATTGAATCTTCAAAGTTTGTGGAAATGATCCTTCACGACTCTGTTTTCATACTAGAGTTCATTTTGAGGAGTTCCTACCAAGGATCAGAGAATACGTCAGGGGATCCTCTCATGGACGAGCCTTGTCTTCAAAACACAGTCTGCGAAGATCTCATCTTGCTCGAGAACCAGCTTCCTTACTTTATCCTCAATAAACTCTTTGATCCAATCGTCCCTACACTTTTCCCGAACAAAACATTCCGCGAATTAGTCATTACACACTTTGAATTCCAAGGTAAGATAAAAAACAACTCAAAGTTCAAACATTTCACTGATCTGGTTAGGCTTGTCCGTGTGGAGACACTTCCAACGCTTGCTGAAGGGAACAAGCCTATAGATATGTATAACGCTGATAAGCTACATAGTGGAGGAGTGAAATTTGAGGCTTTGGAGGAAGAGTTCTCGTTGAATGTGAGATTCGATACTGGTTGTTTAAAGATGCCTTGTCTTAGCGTTGATGACCACGTTGAGGTGACACTAAGAAACGTAATGGCTCTTGAGCAATGCCATTACCCTTTCAACTCCCACGTCTGTAACTACGTTATCTTCCTGGATCATCTCATCGACACTGATAAAGACGTCGACTTGCTTGTCGAGAAAGGTAAACCCTTTATCCTCTATATTGGTATATATATATATATATTGATTCGTTGTGTTTTTGGTTTTCTAAGGGATAATAAAGAATTGGATTGGGCAACATAACTCGGTGGCGGAGATGGTGAACAAGCTCGGTTTAGGCATCATGGAGGTTGGTTCTTACTATTCTGAAATAGCGATTGAAGTCACGGCTCACTATTCAAACCCAGTCAACAGGTCACGTGCTGTCCTCAAGCGCGTGTATTTCGGTAACCTGTGGACAGGCACGGCCACTATCGCCGCCACGTTTCTATTGCTGATGACTCTTATCCAGACGGTGGCTTCGATCATTCAGGTTATCCAATGAGACAACCCCGTTACATTTCTCTCCAGCTTGTTTCTGATTTGTCAAGTAGTTTTTTTTTATTCCAGAAGCTCTTTTGGCATAAGACTCTTGAGATTATAAGCTTTTGAAGGATTTCTCTAGATACTTTGTTCTGTGTAAAATATCATATGTATATATACATATTTCGTCAACCTTCGAATATAATAAAAAGACAAGTTTTACTGTGAAAAATCTTAGATCTTAGAAAGGAAACTAAGACAGAGCACATAAACCTTTAAAATATCATCTAAATTATGAATAATTCCCCCAAAATTAAGACAAAGACGATCTAAATTTCGTCTATCTATATAAACACGACTCGCCATAAAATCGTTGAGGAAATCTACCACGGAACTATTCATAGAGAATCCGATAGATTTTATAGAGCTTCAAGCTCGATCTGATCATGATATATCATCAGTCTCTGCAAAACAAAACAAAATTTTCCAAAAACTCTGCGATTCAGCAAGATTACAAACTTGGTCGAATATGTAGTTAAACCCTAAAGAAATGACGTACCGGTGATTTTATTTTCCGGTATTTGAGGAGTAACCCCCAAATTCGTTCTTATGTTAGCTCCAAGTTCAATCGCATCTTGAACCTGATTCAATTTCAACATCAATTAGATCAATCTCTCACACACAAGAAAGAGATCAATGATTTTAAACTCATTTTACGAGGATCTAACCGTGTGGATCCCCGTAGCGCGGACTAATGCGACGGAGCTGGTGGCTAACGCGCCGACGAAGAGTGATGCGACACCAAAGGCTTTCAACGGCATGAGACGAATGTCACCGGCGTAACCTCTTCGAATCAATCGCACTCCCCACATGATTTGGGCTCCACTTCCCATTGCCCACCACCAGTGCGCGGATCCATCGAATATACTACTCTCGCCGGCACCAGCGTCGTTCCGTTCCTCCATTTTCGCCGTCTTTTCTCCGAGATAGTGAAATGGGCAAATTCTGATTGCGAGATTCCTTATCGTGCTTCCCTCTTTTGCAGATTTAATGGGCTTCGCTTTGGGCTTATGGACCATATTTGTTCTTGGGCTTTTTGTGTGTTTTTGACGTTTTTTTTTTTTTTGGAGTTAGATGAATTCAAAAAGCTCAACATATCACAGGTTCACAATATTAACCCCACTCTCATATTAACTTCTCAAAAGAAAGTGCGATTTTAATTGTTTCCGGCAAGCTTCGCCGTCCGGGATTTTGAGATCTCTCTCTCTGTTTTTTGTTCACAATAAACTTTACCATGACAGAAATTTTTTAAAGTCTATAATTAGGCGAGGTTTGTATATTTTTTCATCATGTATTTAGATTCTAAACTCTCCTCATCGTTACCCTTACACTTCAAAAAACATTGCTTGGATTTAATTCGGAACTATTACTAAAGAAATTAGGGATATCAAAGTTGGATGATGATGTCATTACTCACTACATTAATTTAAAATATAAAACATTAGGTCGTGCTAAGGAAGATTTGGTATGGCCCAGAAAAATGCTACATTCAACAATTATGGCCCAGAAGATTTGGTATTTACTCACTACATGATTGTTTTATATTCAATGCATACACTTATTGCTAAAAAAAAGTTGTCCTGGTTTTAGTAATTAGTTAGTTACATTAAATTAATTAAGTCCTAAAGTTTTAACCCGACCATTTTCCATGTAGAAACTATTCATACACAGCATATTTTATTCCGTCTCGTTTTTGATAGTAATCTACCTACTAATTTAGTTATTCACGATCATATGGTGATTTGCAGTTTTGCACTTTTCAGATAGAGTAAAATTAAATTAACATCACTTTTACGGATTTTCTTTTTTGGACAATAGAGTATGTAGTTACATTGACAATATATATTTTAATCACAAATCTTTTTTTTGGTAATTGAGAAAAATATCTCACATCATATATAGAAATAGATGTTGAGTAATATATAAAGTATATGAGTTAATCTACTCATTGCTAATTAGTTTTGAATTGAAAGTTCATAGAACTTAACATGATATCAGAGCCCGATCACACGCTGTCCCACCTAAAATTAATCTTATAGTGGGATATTATCGAGATCAATAGTTAGCATGACTATGATCTTGAAGGGATATCAGATTTAGAAAGAGATATTGAGTAACATATAAAAGATATGAGTCAATTTACTCATTACAATTAGTTTTTCGTTGAAAATCTATAGAACTTAACAATAACAAGGATCGCGAATTGTTTTTTTGTCAATCACAATCTTACTTTTCTTTAAAATGAATATTCATCATTGTATATCAATAAGAGTTGACACTTGACAGTACTCAAGGTTCTTTAACAACAACAAAAAATTAAAACGCAATATAAATGTGTGTACATATAACATGTGTTAATAATGACGTAAAGTACACTTAAAGCCAAACAAAAATAATAAAAACAACGAGAATAATAGAGTGCACTGTTCAATGCATTTTATTGGAAATCTTGGGGTTTATTTTAGTAATTCAAATTTTATCATTAATAAAATTAAAGTGCTTCTTCATAATGGCGCCGAATCGAATAAACAATAGATGTAAATATATATATTCGGATACGTGTGTATTTAATATCGAGACTCATGCGTATATCTATAAACTTAAATACAAAATCAGCTCAACAATTAAAGAGAGAATTATATTCTGAATCACCCTATTTCAGTGTAATATATATTGTTCTGAGTCAGTCAAAATTTACATATAGAAGATCTAGCAATAGATCCAAAAGATCCCACTAAAGATAGTGTATTATAGTAATATTAATAATCGAGCAAAGGTGAAGGGGGCCGCTCAATTACGTGATTTTCGTGGTTAAAAGAAGGAATTACTAATCAACTATTGTGTATTCCAAAGTCCAAGTTAATTAGGACATATGTCAATTTATTATAAAGCAAAGAGGGGTGACATAAAACTTTTATGTACTAGTATAATACTATAAGTACGTAATGGAGAAGAAGGAAATTAAGTAGACACTGTACATATTGTGCTTCTTAGTGATGTCCCGCAAGGCCAAGACGAAGTTTATGGGTTCTGAAGGTGAAGGTTACGTAAATGCACGAGGATTGGTCCATATATAACGCTGAGATAGTCAAACAACATTTCAACGAATGCCATCTAATTATTTTATTCGATTTTTTTTCCGTATAGAATATTATTTTATTACATAAACATAGAGACACGTTATTTTCATTTAATTTTACATGGATGTAAGTTATTCGATTGACATGAGGACCCTATATAACGAAATAATAGTGACTTTTTTTCCTTCTATATAGTACTCGCGAATGCTTTATTTCTTTATAATATGAAACAAGTAAAATAACTTGAAAGAATATTAATAGCAGCCCACTTCAGGTTACAAACCTCTATACCTTTCAACTCTCTCTCTCTCTCTCTAAAATGGTAAAACAAATCAACATAGGGAGTAGAGCTACTCATCATCAAGACAATAATGCTTCCCTTGTAACAACCTCCACCGTCGCCGCCGCAACGTCTTCGTCAGAATCTTGGTCTTCCTCCAAAAGATCGTTAGTGCAAGACATTAACGACGTCGAAGAAGCCGGAGGGAAAAGGAGGAAGAGCAACGTGAGCGATGATAATAAGCAAACGATGTCGTATAGAGGAGTAAGGATGAGGAGTTGGGGGAAATGGGTGTCGGAAATTAGAGAGCCAAGGAAGAAATCGAGAATCTGGCTTGGCACTTATCCAACGGCTGAGATGGCAGCTCGAGCTCATGACGTGGCGGCTTTAGCTATCAAAGGCAATTCTGGTTATCTCAATTTCCCTGAATTATCCGGTTTACTTCCTCGTCCGGTTAGCTGCTCTCCCAAGGACATACAAGCTGCAGCTGCCAAAGCCGCAGAAGCCAAGTGGCAAGAATCGGTTGTCATTGAGAAATTAGCAGAGTCAGAAACCGATGAGCTAAGCCACTCTGATCAGTTGTCTTCGACTTCGAGTAGTTTCTTGTTTTCTTCGGACACGTCGGAGACTTCTAGTACAGACAAAGAAAGTAACGAAGAGACAGTGTTTGATTTGCCGGATCTTTTCACGGACGGGCTGATGAACCAAGACGATGCTTTTCCTTATTGCAACGGCACTTCCACGTGGGAACTTTACGGAGAAGATGTGGGCTTTCGGTTTGAAGAGCCGTTTATTTGGAGATATGACTAAACTACCCTCCTCTTCCTTACTAACGTATAGTTCTAATATGGTTTTAACTAATTTTTCTCTTTTTTTTTGTTTGGGTTTCTGCATTTGAGTATGTTATTATTACTTTGTGGAAAAAAATTAAACTCGTTTTGAATAATTGTCTGTGTTTCGAAATTGATGTAATATAAGTGAATCTAATAAGTGGCGGTGGCAGTGGCAAGAACGTAATTTAAAGTAAACATACGGAGAAAATGAGAAAGATATGAGAAGGCAACGTTTATTGATAGTGACACTCTCACGAACTTTTTTGTATTCTCTTTGGCCCCTTGATTTGAAGACTTAAAGAACGTAGACGAATTTTGACTTTAAGAGCCAAAGTAATCAATCTCTATTTTTGCTCTCTACAACGTAATTTTGCTCTCTACAACGTAATTCATCTATGTTTTTTTTTTAATTTTTTTTTTCGGTAACCAATAATTCATCTATGTCACCGACATTATTATACATTCATCAAGTCTAGTTAATATTAAAAGCTAAGATCAGATACAAGATAAAAGAATATCCATTGACAAAATAATATTTTTAATCGAACGTAAATTATTAAATAAGCATATTTCTTTCTTAAGATTACAATCCGACGGGTTCTTGAAAAAGAAACACAATACGATTCTCTTTCAAACTGGTAAATGTATAACATATTTAAAGTAATCCAAATGAGCTTAGCACAAGTACCATAGATGTCATATCTAGTTAGAATTAGTATGTGCGTCATTGATGAGACGATGATTGCGAAATTGAAAGCGAAGGAGACAAGCTTTTGATTAAATTATCGCTTTATTATATTTAGGGTGGGAATATAACATGACTCACATGTTCATCATTACTTTTTTTTTCCTTTTAAAGTTATAATAAGTTAATAATCTTTCACTTTTTTTTTTTCATTTGTCAATTTCTTTAATTTACGTAAAAGGTGAAAGGATATATGCTATAACAATGGGAATGCTTTTGCCCAACATCTTACTTTGCCCACTGTATGAGGCATAACACGACTGTTATGGATTCCCAAACACATTCATTGGATCCATTAAGAATAGTAAAAATAATGTACAGTGGACATTTTAAATAAAGTAAATTTCTGAAAATTTATTAAATCAAATTATTTTCTATTAAAAAAAATCGTTATCTTATTCTAACAATTTAATCAAGACATAACACCATATAAAAACTAAACGAAACCTTTGGAAACTGAAAATTCCATAGTATTTCAAATTATATAAAAATACAAATGCCATTCGAAGTTTCATGGATTTATAACTTTGATTCGAAACGGAATTTCACTCCAGAAAAGAAAAAGTCTTGGTGAAATTCTAAAAATTTAGAGCAATTTTACGCATTAGGCATAAATGTGTGTATATTCTTTTTGGTAGACATTTTGAGTATTTTTTTTCTTTTTCCTTTTTTTGTGTGGTTAAGTAGACTTATGAGTTGTTGAACGAGGCTCACTGGTTAAGGAAGATATAAAGATAGTGGATGTGGTAGTAAGCTCACTATCAAATATTTGCTACGTACATATTAAATGCGAGTAATCAGTGTATTGTATATACTTATTCTATATTCTCATGATGTTAGGGTTTGAATTGAATGTGTGTGAGTGAGAGCCTCCATTAAAATTAAAAGAAAATTAGGAAGATATAAATTGTATATATTTTAGTCGGTTTAGTGGTGACATGAATATCTGTTTATGTCCGTCTCCAACCATGAGTTTTTTGTTTTGTTTTTCTATGGTTAAAACTTAGCTCCAAAGTCCAAACTTAGAGACCTATTTTTTTTAATATCATTTTTGGGGAAAAGATTCTGATTGTTGTGGATACATTCCAAAATCTATATCCGTTTACAAACGAATCACTTTGGAATTTGGACAACACTATAAATTTAAACTTACAAATGACAATTTTAAAAATTACAAGGAGCTGAATTTTTCTTTTGTCATCTTTCTCATGGACATAAACTAGTCCACGTATCATTATAAAAACACATGAATAATTTATGAAAATG
Source organism: Cardamine occulta (assembly GCA_028015245.1). Taxonomy (NCBI): domain Eukaryota; kingdom Viridiplantae; phylum Streptophyta; class Magnoliopsida; order Brassicales; family Brassicaceae; genus Cardamine; species Cardamine occulta. The sequence goes on along the minus strand of CM051381.1, from coordinate 1,158,349 downwards.
ATTAAATAAAATAAATATATACATAGTAAAACATGCGATCTTTATCTTTGGAATAAAGTGGAAAAAAAGAAAACAAAATAAAGGAAAAAACAAGCAAGCAGAAAGAAGAAAAATGAAAGCAACGGCAGAAGAAAAAAATAATGTCGATTCATATTGTTCACTTAATTAACGTATTTTCTCGCATCTCAATCAAAAGATATGAGAAAAGAAAAATACGAGAGCATGTGGGGCAAAGCTAAAATTGCCTACGAAAATAACGAACCCCACAAATTAAAACCAATTGGAAACAATGAAATAAAAGTTAATTAATCTCATTCAATTAGGAATATTTTTGTATTATAAATTGTCTTCAGCTCTAGTCCATGTGGTTTGTGTGTGCGTGAAGCAAACATAGATATGATTCTGACTTCTGAGTTATGACAAGTTCTAGAATATGTGTCTTGTTCATATTCAAGTAAAATAAACATAAGAAATTCAGATGAAAAATATACAACCATAAGTCCATCTCTCAAAATATTATTCACGACCCTCACAAAAAAATAAAAAATATATAGGATAACGAGTTTTTCATTTAATTACATGAATCGATCTATATACATGACCAGGATATAATAATAGGCCTTCGATTAAATAATTATATTAGAAGGTTAAGCGCATAGGTGTCATGGTGTGATTATTCAGCACTTTGGTTGAGTTAGATTAAGCACCTTGGTTGATGTTATTAGTCATCACTTTCTCTAACTCAAAAGCAAAAAGTGTTAATATTGTAAGATAATATATATCATTTTCTTTATTTTTAAGATTTTGATTTTTTGAGATATCAGAATGTAGTGCGACATTCCTGAAAGAGATCTACGGTCTAGTAGAGTAGTACTTGACATATCCGAAGAGTATTTCATCGTGATTTCGTGATGCAAGATTGAAAGATTTTAGAAATCACTAATGGATTCAACATCTATTGATTAACGTATAATAGAAGATAGTAAATAAATTCCTTAAAAGTTCAATGCCGAGCTACAAACTTAAAAGGTATAAAAAAACTCATTGACGTTTTTTTAGAAGTTGTGTCAACTAAAAGAAATATCAAAATAAATTCCCTCAAACGATATCGTTAGTTAGTTGAAACGACGTCGTTCTTTGTTTTTATATTTTAAACGACGGCGTTTAACTCAAATCGTGTTCTGGGTAAAATCAAACTTCTCAGTTTGACCTCTTTCCGTTACCAAGCTTTTTCTCTGAATCGCCGCCGCTTTGCGTTTAGCCTTTTAGTGTTGTTGAAGCTGGGAGAGAGAGACAGAGAGATAAAAATTAAAAAAAACGTTTGTGCGATTTCGCCGCTGCTCCCTAAAATCTTTGTACCTCTTTCTTCAATCTTGAGTCTTTAGCAGAAGGTGAACTCTATAAGCAGAGAAAAAAGAAAGAAAGAGAAATCACAAGTGTCTTTTCTGCTCATCTCTTTTCTCCAAAAGGTAAATTATAGTTTAACCCTAAGAGAAGATAGATGCATTGATTGGAGTGTTTAATTTGCTGTTTCGATATATTGTTTTCTAAAGTTTTGATTTTTTAGTAGTCATAGCAGATAATGGAGGGGAGATTAGCTAATATGTGGAGGTTGACTGTTAACGAGAGTAAATTCGTGGAAACTGCGTTGCAATCTGAGCTCAGAGTCGATGGTCGTGGCCTTTATGATTACCGCAAGCTTACTATTAAGTTTGGAAAGTAAGTGCTCACACTCCTCCTGCTTATTCATACCGTTTCTGCACTCAGTAGGCTTTGTTTAATGTCTTCTAGCTCGAAAGCTTCAATTTTTTTTACTGGGTTTTGTGATAATTTTGAGTGTATGTGGTTTCATGATCCGGTTTTCATTTATCTATTAGATAATGCAAAGATCACAGTTTGTTTAGTCTATTACCTCTGTTAGAACGAATGCTAGCATGCTTTTGTTTTCGTGTTTGTAACTAAAGACTCGCTTTTAATGTCGTGTGAGTTAACAGAGAATGTGGTAGCTCTGAAGTTCAACTTGGTCAGACTCATGTAATGGGTTTTGTGACTGCTCAGTTGGTACAACCTTACAAAGACAGACCTAACGAAGGCTCTCTATCTATCTTCACTGAATTTTCTCCAATGGCTGATCCATCTTTTGAGCCTGGTCGTCCTGGTGAATCTGCTGTTGAACTAGGCCGTATTATAGACCGTGGTCTAAGGTAAATCTCTCTCCTCGATAATCTTTGTTGATGTTGCAAAAGAAATTTTGGTTGGAGTAATGGTAAAATACTAAAATTGGTCTTTGTGTTGGTTGCAGAGAAAGTCGTGCGGTAGATACAGAGTCACTCTGTGTTCTAGCTGGAAAGATGGTCTGGTCTGTTCGAATTGATCTTCACATTTTGGACAATGGAGGGTAGGTTATGTTGGTTACTACAGTACTTGATCTCTTTAATGGTCATTGAAAGATCTGGTTTTGAAATGATCCTTCATGAGTGTTTTTATTGCTTACTCTTGACTCTTGTATAGGAACTTGGTTGATGCTGCAAATATTGCTGCTTTAGCAGCTCTGATGACGTTCAGGAGACCCGACTGCACAGTAGGAGGAGAGAACAGTCAAGAAGTGATCATACATCCACCAGAGGTTCATATTTTTTCGGTTTAGAGAAACTTGTTAACTAGAGGAGGAAGTTTTCAATTTCAACTGTTTTCTCTATCTTTACCTTCTTCTTCTTTTTTCTCTTTTGCAGGAAAGGGAACCACTTCCACTGATAATACATCATCTCCCAATAGCCTTCACTTTTGGATTTTTTAATAAAGGCAGCATTGTGGTAAAAAAAATAGTGTTTTTATTGAGAATCTAGTTTACTTTCTTTCTTTTTTTGTTTTTTCCTGAGATATAAAGTGTGATGTGTTCTTGTGAAGGTGATGGACCCAACTTATGTTGAAGAAGCGGTTATGTGTGGGAGAATGACTGTGACAGTTAATGCCAATGGAGATATATGCGCAATCCAAAAACCGGGAGAAGAAGGCGTGAACCAGAGTGTAATCCTTCATTGCTTGCGTCTTGCTTCTTCAAGAGCTGCTGCAACAACAAAGATCATTAGAGAAGAAGTAAGGTTCCTAAATCCAAAACGTTAAAGCTTTTGGATCGATCCAAAATATTTAACCACTCACATTTTGATATGCTTTGTTTTCATGGTGTAGGTTGAAGCATATAACCGTGAGAGAAGCTTACAGAAGGTGAAGCGACATCCCACTTTGGCTAAATCTGAAGTCTCTGGACCTATTGTAGTTGTGAAGGAGGAACATAGGAAGTCCTCAGATCAGGAAAAAGCTGCAGAGATATCTCGGGAACACGTCGAAAGACTAGAGCTTTCTTCAGATGAACTAAGAAACAGTAGTAAGGAACAAGAAGTTGCAGCCTCTCCTGGCAATTTTAAAGGCGGTCCCTCAAATTGGTAAAAATCTCCAATGCCTCATTCTCCGTGGCTCATTGTGGTTTTTGCATCTCAAATCTTTGTTGTTAAACAATTTTCAGGGACCCTTACTCAGAAGCTATGGATGTTGATTCACTTAAAGTTTCTCTTGCTTCAAGCGGTAATTTTTTTTTATTTTAATTTTGCTTCCCCCTTCAGATCTTGCGTTGCCTAGAGTGATGAGGAACTGATACTGTTGTGTTCTTTTTAACCAGGGGATTCCATTACTAAGTCACCGAGCAAGAAGAAGATGAATGACTCTGGAAATGCGCAGAAGGATGGTGAGATATTAGTTGAGGAAGTAACCGAAGATTTAGGGAAGAAGGATACAGCTGAGGCTACAAAACACAAGGATGGAGAGATGACACTCAAAGATGCTGTCAAACCTAAAAGAAATAGGAAAAACAAAAGCTAGTTTTCAAGGAATTAGGGCAGACGAAACCAAACCAAAAATTGATTTCAGATTTTGGGTTTTAAACCTAATGAGTTTATTATGCATTATATGTTCCGATCACTTGTTTACTTTCTTCTTTCCTTTGAGACTCGAATGCCAAAACTCAACGCTAGTAGAGTGCTGTTAAATTTTGTCCGTCTAACTAAAAGTTATAGTGAACAGATACGGTGCAGTTTCATAAGATAAAACCCAGAAGTTGAGATTTCATCATAACATATTTAAGTGGCTCATCTCCTTGGACATACACTACATTTGCAGTTAGAAGTATGATTTTCATTACTAATCCGATATATAATTAGATGAAAGAACTCTTTCGATGGACGACATATCATCGTCTTTTAATTAATTTTTAATAAATAATTTTTCATTGTTGACATCTAATCATTAACTTGAAATACCATACAATTTAAAAAGAAGCTTACATTTAATTGAAAAAACTTAAACTAATTTCATCAACATAATATACGTTTATATAATATATGATTTAAGTTTTTTTCTAATATGAAAAAGTGAGTTAACAAAAAAATAAAAGAAAAGCAAAATATAAAAAATAGTTTAATTTTTTTCAAGGCACTAATTGTCACCTTGTATTCCAAGGCACTTCTTATAAAGACAAATACAAACTTTCGTGCTACGGTTGCCATGCGAATAGCTTCCTGCAAACAAGAAAACAAAACATAAATTATTAGATTATTAAGAATTATTATAAGTTTTTAGTTTAATAGTAATTTACAAAGTGAGATTGTATAGCTGGAGATCAAATTAGAAGTTCATCATAAGTTGTTGGTCTACCTTGGACACAAGCTTCATAAGCTCTCTTTTCTTCCTAGAAACCAATCCTTGGAGTTGGTTAAGAACATCAAAAACTCAAATTTTATGGAAATAGTGTGCCTTACGCTCTACGATATCGATAAATCCGTAGAATTTACTCTCAATCCTATAGAACTTGTAGTGCTGCACTTCGAAGTTTCAGCTTAGCCCCCACCTATTAACAAACAAATAAAATATTTTGAAAACATGCATTCATATATATAAATACTTAAGATTCAAATATTATACCTTGGTGATTACTCTTCATGGATATGCACTACATTTATCCATATTTTCAACAAAGATAAGTCTTAAAACTCCATTTTTCCTCATGTTATATCAACATCATTGTGATATACATTGCTGATGGCGCAAATGACTAGAATAGCACCGTCGATCACACGAAGGGCTCTACTCAAGGAGAATTTCTCTCGTAAAGGAAGATCAATAATATTCATTTGCACAAGAAGATAAGAGAAATCAGTAAATAATTATTTGTATAAATGAGTGAAAATGGATGTTTTTGAATGGCAGACACCATCTGTGTGAAAGATATACAGCTATTAAAGTAGCATAGAGTTATTAAAGTGCAAATCTCGAACAATTCTCTTCAACCATCTCATTTTTTTCCTATTCTTCATGTAGATCGATTGATGATTCGTACTTTTTGATGGTTTTGTGTTGTCCCCGTTTCTCCGCTCCGCCAAAACCCTCTCGAAGAAACTCTCTTAAAGAAAAAGAAAAATTGTTGCCGACTCTTGAAGCTGCTAGGAGTTTTTGTACTCAGTTTATTATTGAGTAAATAAGTATAAGCTGTTTACTACAGCTATATTTACTGAATCAGAAGAAAGAGGCTTATCTTTAAAATTTGGGCCAGTTCAAAAATTTTAGTTTCAGCCCATTCAAATTGGGTCATACAGCATTTTACTAAACTTATATACTGTAGATGAATGAACGGACGGAATTAACAACTTACTTTGGATAGTCAATAAAGTCATAAATGTGTAATAGATTATTTTTCTTTTCGATAAATGATGTGTAATAATATAGATTTACAATGGAATGGAAGAAAGAAACTAGTACATGTGTGGAGAAGGCATCAAAAGCGTAATTACTAATTAGTAAAATCTCTTTTATTCATAAATAATTAAATTTTAAGTACTATTTTTCTCAATACATTAAAATCGGTGGGAAAAAGAAAAAAAAAACTGCAACACATTCTACTTCCGGAAAATAAAATCAGTCTACCAACGAACAAGTTTTTTTTTTTTAAACGAGTGATGTTAGCCGATTTTGAAGTTAGAAACTAAATGCTTTCTCTGAGTTTGATAGGAAGGTCAAGATCAGGTTCAGTGGGAGTCAAGGCAGAGAAGTAATTATCAACCATGTCCTCTGTTACTTTCTCCAAGGTCGGTGGATCCCACTGCACACCCACCAAATTTTAACATTAATTACACCTTACTAATTATTACTTATTGAAAAGATTTAACAAAATACCTTTGGAGCTTCGTCCTTGTCTATCAATCGAGCTCGTACTCCCTTTTCACCATTGAAAACATTACTCATCAATATTTACTCATTGCTCTGTTTGCAATGTCAAGTTTTTTTTTTATACCGGAAAACTCACATACCTCGCAGAAATTGCCGGACATTTGCCCTATTGTTCCTTGTAGCGACATTCTATACTCTCGGATCAAGCATTGGTCAAGTGTTTGAAACCTTCCTTCTCGGATCTATTGGATTCGTTTAAAGAAGCTATATAAGTCGAGAAAACGAAAAAATGAAATCTTTGAAGACGTTTACAAGCAAAAGTTAATTGTGAACTTACTGATCTCAATGCCACCTTCAAAGATAACGGCGAGGTTTCTTTAAGTCTACGAAGAGTCGTAATGCACCATATGTCTTTTGTTCTACCAGCCTCAACTTCCTGGTGAAAACCATTAACTACAGACCTCAAACACCGTTACTTCGAATGACTCAAAATGATCACGTTCGCAGAATCATTTGTAAATGAGACTTACTAAAGAATCAATAATTTCTTCCACTGTGTCATGGCCGAAGCACTTTTCAAGTAAATCGATCCTAAGAAATATTAGAAACAAAGCAAGCTTAGGAGGCTGGAATAAGAATACAAGGCAGTAGTTTTGTATCTCCAGGATTCAGGAAAACAAACCTGCAAAGAACACCAGTCTTTTCTGGATGGGCAGCTTCTGCACATTTTTCTATGGATGACTCAACAACAGAAGGATCATCAGTGAGCAGCTTCTTGAGCCGTTCTTCCATTACAGGAACCTCCTGTTGTATGATAAGAAAGCATTACTACCTAGCATGTAAGATAAGTTTAATAAAAACATAACAACATCACATTCATTTAATCTTCTAAATTACCTTACTACTAATATAATGTGTTGCAAGGCCACATGCCAACATTTCTGCCCCACTGAGCTTTAACCCAGTCAGACCCAGATACTCCCCTGCATATACTCGATTAAATCATCCATCTTAGGAGCTAATGTATACTATGAAACAGGAAAATTTTAAAGCAAGTTAAGCTGAGTTGGTAGTAATCAGCAGGATTTGTTATTCAACCTTCCTGTTAAATAAGTGATTTCTATGGTAATTGTCCAAAGAACTTGCTCTCCAGCAGTTAATAACACTGTGAAATGACAAACATAGAGAATTTTAAGCAGTTCAAAACATATCACAAGCATACCTAAGCGACTGGGTAAATGGGAGAGATTAAAAGAAGCGCCAGCATCAGGATGAAAACCAATTATTGTTTCAGGGGTAGCAAAAATCTGCAACATCCAAGAGCTAGTTACTACATGCTCCAAGAAGTTGCACAAGCGCACAAAACTAGAATCCAGCTGAAGGACTCAATGGAAGGAGGAAATATAGATGGTGAAAAGTGGAGATATAGCATAGAGATGGAAAATTCCATACAGATCTATCAGTAGCTACACGAAATGTCCCAGGTATGGAAACTCCAGCTCCGCCTCCCATGGTAACACCGTTAAGAATTGCCACCTGCATGCATGGCAACTCATGGTGTTATTCTACTTACCGTGGCTCGGTGACATTGTTATTGTCTATTGGTTTCAAAATGATGAAAAAGTGAAGACCACTTACATGTGGCTTAAGATATGTGCCTAGCAAGTATATAAAACTATACAAAGTGTAGAAAAACTCCCTAATAGCATCCGAGCTACCTACACATATTTAAGGAGAAATAAGTGAAGCAAAAACTGACCAATGCCATCTAATATTCGATCGTATCTAGCTTCCTAGGAAATAGAATTTGCAGTACCTCTCTTTCTTAAATGGTAGAGAGACACAATATCGCCACCAGCACAAAATGCTCTTCCACTCCCCTTCAACAGTTGAAGAGAAATACAAGTTAGGAGCTCAAACACAAGGGATTCGATAAAATAGAAGAAGAAGAAGAAGCAACAATGTATTACAGAAATTACCTTCATCATCACAAACCCAATATTTGGATCTTCTTCCCAATTCTTATAAAGTTTCTGCAGCCTAATTCCCTATTCACAAATTATACAAAATCAATCTCAAGCAATTACTCAGATCAATGTAGAAGACAACACATACGAGTATTATGAAGATTAGAGAATACCATGTGAGGGGTGAGCGCATTAAGAGCAGTTGGTCTGTTGAGAATCGCAGTGCGTGAACAACCACTTCCTTCAACGAGAACCTAACCATAATCGCAGGTTTCTATTTAAATTTACACAAATAGAAACAAAGAGAGTGAGAATGATGATGACGATACACCACGAACCTGGATATCAAGATCCTCCGGAGTGACCTTAAGCGAACAGAAGCTCCTCCGATAACCAAATCTCCATGGATGCTTATCCCGAACGATTCTACCCAACAGTCCCTTTGCCTTGTGCATTTCTTCTTCTACCTTTTTTTTTTTTTTTTTCTATTCTTCTTTCGAAACTACTCTATAGAGCTCTTATTTGGCAAAATCAAAAATGGCGGATCCATTTCGTGTCGTGGCTAGTTTATCGGCTCTGATTCCACGGGGCAAAACCCTCTTGTTGAAACAGAGGATTCTGACTCATCTCGCTACTGATGACGTGTTCCTCTTTTTGGGGCTGATGGGCCGATCTGTAGCTAAATATAGTTCACTGGGCTTCCTTATTACCAGGTCTTCTTACCAATTTGATATTACCATAATACCCTTATTCGCATCGTCTGTTTGTAATTTCCCCTCTTTCTAAGCAAACCCTAATTTGGATATTTCACATTAAGCGCTTTCCTCGCATCGGTTTTCTAAAGATAACAACGTCGTCGTTTTGCTATGATTACGTAATGTCAATGACAACCCTTTTTTTTTTTCTTTCGTAAAAGCAATAATAACTTTTTTTTAGCACTACGACCAATTTCTTTCATGTGATTATGTAATGTATGCAGTAAAAAAAAGATTAGAATCATGATGCGGTTCAGTCACATGTTTATCGCTTCTTTAAGCGGAAATAATTTAGATGGCAAAAGGAACTAAAAAGAGAAAGGAACGTCAAGCAAATTTGAGTGGCAGAGAAAGAAGGTGGCAGCTTTTTGTTTTGTTATAATGTCATTATTTATTTATTTTGGTCCAAAAGAGGAAACAAGACAAAGGGTTAAAAATGCATTAACTTCTCCTGAAGAATCTCTCAGCAATATATGTGGATCGATGTGCGTGACACTGCTTTGCCTGTGACTCAATTCATGTAATAATCTTCATATTCATTTTTGGTGAGACCATGAACTCATTACTATATGGTTTATTAGATTTTTTGGATCCGACTCCAGACGTCGAGTTTATGTTAAGCAATCGCTTTAATTCCACAAATCAAACAATATTATTCTACCGTCGAGTAGTTTTTTTTTCCAACAAAACTATACTATACTAATCTTATACACAATTACTTTTGTTTATATTTCAATATTCGTGTGGGGATGACGAATATATCGATGTGATGATTTGGCATTAATTTTAGCTATAATAATGCTTACAACTAACAAAACACCATTTACTATAGCCACATGGATAATCTGTAGCATTCAAATCATGTACTAATGTACGACGTCTTCGTACAACGAACTTAATCCATTAACACACATCGTAAAACTATGAAAGGCTTAATCAATGTATTTTGGCTGTGGGCAAAAACCTTCGAGTTATCTTGTTTTGTTCTACAGTTCAATCTTCGGAATATGTTTACCAGGCTAAAAACTCATTAATCTAATATTAGACTATAGTGGCTCAATCGTAGGTTTAAAAGAAGTCTCTCCATAGTCACTAATTGATTAAACTTAAAAACCCAACGAATCATTTTCAACACAAGGAAGCAATGTTTAAATGACTATTAACTATGTGGCTTTGAATAGCAACAGAATAGTGTCATCATATGCTGAGGGATATCAAACAAAAAAACACAAAATTCATCGCTAATCATAGCTAAAACTAATCATTCAACCAAAAATAAAGATTTCATATGTTATTAATATACTTAAAATTTATTTCAAACACTCACTAAATGCATACCCATGACATAACTCCGCAGGTAAATTACATTGCTTCTCAAACCATAACAACATCTACGAAAGCCCTAGCTAGTTGCCTAGTTATATATATCTTACATACATGTGTCTTATTATCATCCCAGATCCTAATTAACTCTCTATATCTCTCTTAACTTTTGGTTATTTCGAGATCATTACTAACACATAACATCCTTGAGAAGCTTGTACCTGCGAGTGGCCGGTCTAGGAGAAGGCACACTAGTTTTACCCTTGTCGGCTGCTGGAGAAATACTACTACTTGTAGTATTAAACTGGTTAATCTCTTGCTGTTTGATTTGGTGAGCTGAAGAATATTCCGACCGGTACGATCTCTTAGATGATCCACCATTAACACCGTGTTTTGCTCCGCTTCGACTCTTTGCTTCGCACTGACACCAATCGCAGATCTTAATTGGATCAGCTTGCTCTTTGTAATAGCTACTACAATACCTGTAACAAGACTATGATCATGATCATGAATTTATGATGATGATCCATGTATGTATAGTAGTTGTTGAGACAGTTCTTGTTTGATTTGGCAATATATATCATTCATATATATATGCATGCTTTTGATTTGATGTATGATGATCATCTGCTATATAGGTATAGTGCACGTGGCACGCGATCTCACCGTCCACTGCGATTTAAATCTATGGTATTTGTTAATATGCGTGATCATGATCATGATGAGTATAAACTACACATATAAATACATACATATATATATATATATGAAGATGAATATACATACGAGTGTTGAAAGCGATTAAGGCACTTGCTGCAATGAAAGAGCTTGTCGAAGAAACCCACATCGCCACACATGCAACACACTCTTTCAAGATCCACCATTTTTGTTTCCTTAATTAGCAGACGACGGAGAATATGAAGGAGAGGAGGAGATGGAGAATGAGAGAGAGAGAAAAAAAGGGAGAATTGATTCTAATAAGGAAGATGAAAAAAAGGAAATATAAATGGGTAATTAAACTTATAATATTCGCAAGTCGGTCCATAAGTAATAATAATATTTATAAAACCAAGGAAATATACTTCATAAAATATAATAGCGTAATAAGGCAGGTAGAGACCGCAGGTTGCTTTGCAGTCGTTTTCAGTTGGAGCTTGGGAGGTGGAGAAACAAAGAACCTTAAAATATAAAAATCGAGAATTGTAAAATGACGATTTTGCACTTGTATCTTTCTTTATGTGCCTTGTTCGAGCTTTAAGTCTCGGAGCCTTTTACTTGTCCTTGTTCGGGATTTCAGAAAGAGGGAAACTTGTGGGATGTCATATATTTGACTTTTTTCCGTAGAGAGCGTGACAGACACTCCCGTTTGGTTAGAAGCCTCGCGAATTACAAATATCATTCTTTTCTAACTAATTGTATTATTTATACAACAAATAAAATGTCGTAGTTGGTGAAAGAAAATATGATTTCATCTTGAAAATGATCTGCTTAAAAAGAATTGTATAACTATGGTTAAAAACAAATTCTATAAAAAGTAATGAAACACGAGGGTACAAAATCTTATGGTTTCTGTCTCCTGTTGAAAAAAAAAATTGGTTTCAGTCTCCTAGATTGATAATTCATTTCTATTAATACGTTTGATCACCGATTATTATTTACACGATTTTTTGTTAAAGATAAAAGAAGACATTTTATCTTTTCTTTCTGACTTAAAAAACCTGTTATATAATTTATATTGTTGTGTAAATTCAACAAGAAAATGATGATGATTCATATGATAGTTACAAAATTATGAAGAAAAAAAGTACGCGTTTCTTTTTTCTTCTTTAGAGATATGCACTTTTATTATGAATCCATATGTATATATATATATACATATATGCTCTCGTACGAAGATTAATTGAAAGAGAAACTAGTCAACTCGTTCATCTTCTCGTGCATTACATTAATTTCTACATAGACTTTATCGAATCTTGAGTCATTAGTTCGTAAAATTTTTATATCATAGGTCTAGAAAATAAATGTGACTGATGAAACTTCTTAGCAAATATAGCACCAAAATTAATATATTCACATGATCAAATAAAAGTAATCGTGTTTGAGTTGCATCGCACCATTTCTAGAAGAATTATTTATCGTGCGCGTGTATATATAAAATATAAAGTATAAAGTATACACACCATTTAACTAGTAAAACCGTGTGCTATGAAATTTATATATGCGATGAAAAAACATAGTACTTATTTAGGCCTTAACCGTTTATATTGTGATATGTTCTGAGTTTTTGAAGAAGTAAATATATTAGCACACTGCATATATACACGCGATGGGTTGGCATAGGTCGAGGAAGTGGAGCCCATATTTTTTGTTTCTTGGGTGTATAATAAATTTGGAAATGTAAACTTTATGGTAAAACAAATTTATAGGAAGAGAAAAGCCAATTCGAGAATCATGCTGTAATAGTATACCAGTCAACTCTGACAACATTTCTTTCCAATATGTTTGCCAATTCACGCGACAAACACAAGAACACATCTAACGTGTTTGTACAAAGATGAAAATATCAGAATTAATAAACCCTTCAGGCGTGCTTTAGTTCAATTAGTATCTATCAAAAGAGAAATTGAAAGTACACTTACTAACAGGCCTGCTTACTAACAAGATCTTAACTAGAACATCCGTCTTAAATTTTCAATTGCATAACTAAAATAATTTCGCATATTTATAACCTACAACATTTTTAAAATTTTGAATTAATTTACTCCTAACTTTTAAAGGAAACCAGCATATATATATATAAGTGTTCATTTATATATATATAATTATATATATATATAAGTGTTCATTTTTTATAAATATCATCACATCATTTTATAAATAATTGATTTAATTAAGAATATACATGAATAAAATAACCCAAAAAATAGGATATCTTGAAAAAAGTCATTGGAAATAGTCACTTTCAACTGTTTAATTACTCAACAACAGTAATTTTGGTAATATTGAATTGTAAAGTATAGTAAACACAAACACATGTATTGTAGATAGATATATCCATTGAATAACATTGAGAAAGTAGAGAATATTCATAAACCCTCTTCAGAGGCTATGTATGTGAATTGAGAGGCCATATATATGGATAATTAGATATGGACAAGAGGCTCTGTTCCATGCATCGTAATACAGTAGAACCTCTATACATTAATATTCGATAAATTAATAAACATTATAAATTAATTAAATTTGCTGGTCCCAAGTCAGATCGGTGTAAAAATGAACAAAATTCGATAAAATAATAAGATAATAATTTTTTTAGAATCTCTATGTAAATATATGGTCCTATTAATAACATAAATTAATAATCATGTAAATTTTGATATATATATATATATAAAGATAATATAATTTTATTTTTATGGATTTATGTTAGAACTCACAAATAACTTTTCTTATATAAAAAATATTATGTTATATTTTAAACTATCTTATTGTTATAATGTAAATAAATTTTTCATAAAATACAATAAGGTTTTCTATAAATTTTTAAATTATAAATATGCATAATTTTTATTTCAATAGTTGTATAGATTGTTTAAATACAACAATTAAAGTTACTAATCATAAATTTAAAATTTATGTTAATTATTTATATAAGTGAATTCATCTATAATCTTTGTTATTTATTATCAAAATAATTTAATTTTTTTTTAAATTTTAAACTTTCAAGTCCAAAACTATCAAAATTTATAATATCCAATATTAATTTTATTTAGATCAAAAAAATTTAATTTATTTATTTTTAATTTTTAACAAAAAAATCTCTATAAATTAATAAATATTATTTATATTGTAAAGTAATATTTATTAATTTATAAATAAATTAATAATTATTATTTTATAAATAAATTAATATTTCTATAAATTAATAAAATATTATGATTCCAACATTATTAATTTATAAAAGTGTTACTGTATTCCTCTTATTATCTTTGAGGGGACCATTCTTCTGAACCTTTTTTGTCCATTTATCTCAACCCTACACGTGTCGGCGTTGAAATATCTTCGCTTTAGCGTTGTCTTAACGGCAAGTTCACTACAAGTCACGGCGCGTGTGCCCCACCCTCTCCACCCCCGTGGCTCATATCGGCAATGATGGGTCCGGCGAGATAGCAATGACCGTTCACCAGATTCTTTGTGGGATCCACATCCACCTGGCATCATCTCCGTCCACAAGGCATTGACACCATCAAATTCAATTCTGTCTAGATATTTTAGAAACATATTTAATATGTATAAAATTTGATTAATTTACTTAACCTTAACCTAAACAAAAGTTATTCGATTATTTAAGGGTAACTGTAAAGACTAACATCAGAGGAATCCGAAATTAATTATCTCACCAGCATTCTTTGTCATGCAACTGTTTCGGACAAAAATTTCAATTATAACCATACACAAATTAACGGATAAGTATTTGTTTCACTATCAAAATATGTGGATTGTTATCGGTTCTAGTATTAACGGTAATTAGTTTGTTAATATGATAAAAAATATTATATCATTTAACATATATAGATTAACATATAAAGTATATTGCTTATCGTGATATAAAATATATTTCGAACATGTTAATATATTAATCCGATGATTGATGGATATAAATTTATCAATAATTTATTTGATAACATGGAAACTATATTTATCATTATATCATAATATATATCATGTTAATATATATATATATATATATTACTGATAAAACTTTATCCATTATTTATCGGATAAATACACTATTATATTCATAACATATTTTATGTGACGATAAATAATAATTTAAATATTAATCTACATATGTTAGATGATATTATGTTTTTTATCATGTTAACAAAATAATTACCGTTACAAGTATAGCCGATAACAATTCATATTTTTTATAGTTAAACAAATATTTACCCGTTACATTGCGATAAAAACATTTTTGTCTGAAAATTGATTTGATATTAGAGAACTAATTAATTGAGCGTGTCGTCTATGTATATTCACCAACTTTACCCATTATTTAACCAGCGTCATTTTGGGTAATTTAACTGCAAAATATCAGAATATTAGCAGGTTGGTACGACGGAATAAAGTTCATTCAGCAAAAGTTGTACTTAAGCAAACAATAACAACAACAAAAAGATTCATCGTTTTTTTGAGTTCAAAGATATTTTCGTTTAATGACTTTTTTTCAAGTTAATAATGCAATTACATCATTTTTGTTTATTCGTACATACAAAACAAAATTCAGATTATTACCAATCAAAGGTCATCTTTTTACTATGCATATATATCCTCCACCTATCCATCATGGACTTTAAATTTTACCTTCTTTTTTTTTACGAATTTAATATATTTAACTGTTGGAAGATCATCTATTCATCTCCTTTTTTATTTTTATTTTCATTTTCATATTTGTAAATCCGGATTATTCAGCATAAAAGGAAATGAGAATTCGGAAAAATAATAAAACACACACATTGCTGAAATCGAATACACTGCATCCTTTGCTTCATTCCATCTATAAAGGATCTAACTTTCAGAAATGGGTTTCAGATTTACACTTCACGGCCCAATTCAATTCCTTTATTTCAGATGGTAGCTTTTTAGAAAAAAACTGCTGTTACCCAATCTGTCGCGGCACTGCTTGGTTTTAGCTCGGACCTGAAGTTCACGGTTAACCGGGAAAAATGCTAATCTAGAAAGGAATAAAAACGGGTCCAATATTTGGAATTGTCTGATCTGATCCGTTCAGCTTGGATCAGTCAAAAACTTTAAAAATACAAACCGTCTCATCAACTTTCCTAACGGCTGTATCTTAGACGACGCTGTACTTGTTTTCTGTCTTATGTCCGACACATTTACTATGCTAAAAACATTTTCCCTAAGTGGTCGTTGTCGCATTCTATGGTTACTCGGCCCCACGGCCCATAATCATATTCACAATAGAAACAGAAGCCCATTCCACATCATCGTCTCGCTACAGAACTGTTAGGCTTGACGTGTAAGAAACAACAACGAAAAACAAAATGCTTGCGTGGCTAAATCATCGACGTATAATACTTTAGCATTCCACTGGGGCAAGTCCTTTTGCACAGACTCCACAAATATATACAATGAAATATTTGGTTCTTATTGGATTAGTAATCCAGGATTACGATGGTCTCATATTCATACCTAAAGTCAAAATATGGTTGTCTCATATCATCACTCTAATATGGTTCTACATTCAACCATTATGGTCTCATATCATCATCTAATGTAGACCGCGATGGTTGAATATACGTCAGTACTGAGAGTGGAATCACTATTTAATTTTGCGTTTTGGATGAAGTATCTTGGAGAATGTTGTCGCGAGTCCAACTATCCGCAAAACCGGTAACTCCATTCGTGTTTAAAGCGAGGTTGCGTCGGTAATTTTGGAACTCCGATGAGTTCAACGGATTTATATATATAACCAATTGTATGAGGACCAGAACGAACTAGACTAGTGAAATGATTTAAGTTCCTAACATACTGATCCATTTCATCCGCATTTTTTTGGGGTTAAAAATTCATTTAATCCATTGGAATATCACAACTTAACACACACACACACACACACACATATATATATATATATATCACAACTTAACACATATATATATATATGTTAAGTTGTTGAGTTAACATATAACATATATATATATATATATCACAACTATAACATATACTATATATATATTGGCAAAAAAAAAACATAAGCACTGGTGTTTTATTGTTTTAAAAATTTGCAACTCGGACTACTTATCCGTTTGCTTGATTAGCTCACTGATTGGTTTCGGCTCGTTTTGTTTAAAATTCTGCGCAAGGCATACAAAAATGGTTCGGAAACGAAATTTAACCACAAAACATGAATACTCAATAACTTATTCGTATTATAAAAAAGGGGAGACAACAAGGACAGAGGATGAGCATAAGGTCATCATCATATTAGCATGTTATTCGTCAGAAGGGTAAACATTATCCCACTTAAATTAATATTTCTTTAATTATTTACTTAAGAGGTGATTAAGTGGTGAATGAAGTACGTACTCTAGTGAGTTAACAACAAATAAAATAACATTAATTTGTCATTATGGGCACATGAGGTCGCACGTGTTTACTTTGGGATCACCGCCGTCACGTGATTCAAGAAAGCCACAAAAAAAACAAGGAATTGTTGAAGTGAAGCACGATGATAATATTCGTATGTACTATTCAAACGAATAATCAGAGATTCTTATTTCAGAGGAAGAATAAAAGAAAGTGGAACCACTACGAAAGCCTCTGAATGAAAAAGAGAGGCTCTCAAGGAGGAAGATCTTTTCACACCGTACGTCGATGTACTCATGTGTGTAGTTTTCTCAAAGAAGAGACTAAAAAGACTGAACCATGTCAGGCTGGGCCCACCAACCATCGTTACATTCTCTCTAGACTATTTTTCTCCCTCTTTTTCAAAAAATATTCACATAACTTATTTATTTTAACTCCATTTTACCTTTTTTAGTAGTATATGTTTTTATGTTTTAATTTAGAATATCAGTTAGGTATTGTATCGTTTTGATAAAATGGTAAATATCAAAATTTTAACTGTTTTAACTAAGTTACATACAAATTTTTATATGTAACTTTTTTCCTACACACGATTTAACTTTTTCAAAGATTTACAACGAAATAATATTTCTGAATGATCTAGGGGTCTACGAAAGAGAAACTTCTGAATGAGACAGAAGTTGCCAGCTGGAAAAACTGTTGTCGGTAATAAATAAAATTATAAATTTAATCGAATAAAAACAAAGTATCTCCGTTGGCTCTTCCTCTCGTTTCGTGCCATATTTGTTGGTTTAGAAGTGAATGTCCAGTGGAGTCAGACTCTAGCAACAAAAGCAAACATTACAATCGAATTATAATAATACGTCTACGAGTAATAGACGACCAACAAAAAGAAGATATATTGTAAAAGATATTCAAATATTTGCAATTTCTATATGAAATTATATGATGTAATCTAAAATCCTAGCCATCGTCATACGCAGGACGCGGTTCCGAAACTTTCTCATATGTATAAAATAAATTGCACGAGATTATGCTACAAGGACACAAATATACTACATTTTTTTTTGTGTAAATGAAGTTGACTTCATTGTTGAGTGATGATTATAAGAATTAAAATCTTTTAAAGGATTATCCGCCACACACTTTTCGCTTCTTCTTTTTTTGTTTTCTTACCGTCTTCATGGCTTCGTCTTCTTTTATGCACTTCAACAATAAAAAATCTTCTCTATCTTAGAGGCACGTGAAGACGAGACCGGTCCCCACATGGAGCCACGTGGACTTACTGATTTGTCTATATTTTTCCCTGGTATTTACTTTTGTGTAATAATAAAATATTTTTAGCTTCAGGACATACATGGATAGGCCAATAATTAAAATTGTCGGCTCGTATAATATAAATCAGTAATTTATCTGCCGAACAACTCTTTTTTACTCATAGTCGTAGAGTGTTATTTCTTTTGGTTAATCATATATATGTATCATGATTGAATGACAGAATTTTTTTCATACGTAACTGTTTCAATATCAACAAAACTAATGTGTACGTAGAGAGAACGTTGTGGAACAGAGACCAAACACTTTAACACGTCGCGGCACGCTATTCTACGGACGTTCAATCAATTTATACACAATTTGTCTTTCATGATATGCTTTAGATTTTTTTTTTTTTTTTTTTATGGATTTTGATTACGAAATCATGTTTTGCATTTGAAAATATCTATCCAACTACAGCCAAAAAACGAAAAAAAAAGAACCCCGCTGTTCAAATTAATTAAGCCTTACAAGTCTCATATATACTCTTTAACACTTATGCCTCCAAAGTTCATTGGAATATGTTTTTATTGCATATACACGCAAGGTGTATCCTAATTATAATTCAATGCTATCTTAAAAAAATAAAAACAAATAGTTTGGAGAAAAAAAACAGATACATTTGCCCGAAAGCCTTATGATGATTGGCGGTGCCACGTAAAAATTGAGCACAAGGTACTGATGCATATGTGTGATATATTTTTAACCGAATATGATAACAATGTTCACAACAATTGGTTCCCCGTTCTTTATATCATGCATGTGTCATGTGTGTTTGTTCTTATGGGTAATTGTATAGTTGAAAAAAATGAATAAATAAGCGAGAAGCAATACATGAAAGAGACATAAGAAGATAAATGATAAGGAAAAATATATACATAAACACAAAAAGAGGGCCATAGGAATTGATATAACCAAAGTGCAATGCACTTCGGATCGTCGGTCGACTCATCTCCTTGATTGTCTCCATCCATTTTCCCATTCCCCACTATATTTCTTTTATTATTTCATCCATACCTTTTAATATTGTGATAACCCGTAAATAATAGTTTAAGAAAATAAATAACAGAACTAGTGCTTCATATTGTAAATCCTTTAAACCTAAATTTGCTAGTTTTGGTGATTTGGATATTATTAATTAACCTTATCCCATCAATTTTTTTAATCCCATCAATTTCTTAATCAAACAACTTTTTTTTTTTGTTCTCAGGTATCTTGTGAACGACATGCTATTTTATTGAAGAATGATATCAGACACTTACATACGTGCTCTACTCTACAAAGATCGTCGTCCCACTAATTTTTGTTAGTTAAAGGGAAGTCCCACTTCCATCTTTTTTTTTATTTTTGTTAGTTTGATAGCAAAAAATAATTCCGTAAGCTTCAGTCGAGCAAAGTATAGCCATACCTTCGCACCACGTTACATTTTATATATATTTGTTTTGATTAATAATTTGAGGGCCGACTTTTTTTTTTCTTTCTATATCCTTATTTTTAGTTGCATTGTTACTAGCTTGGAGATTTTTCTGTTGTTGTCAATTTCACAATTATATTAAAAAAAAACTTCTGATCGGTAACCAATCCACAATATATTAAAAAAACAGTTGATATGTAGAACAGACTTAACATATTAAATAATATGCATTAACATTTAAACTACGTAAATTAAAGAAAAATAGTAAATTTTATTTTGGAAATGGCATAATTACTCGGCTAACAAATAAGAAATTGTAAACAAATAGTAGAATTAATCAAAATTCATGTCTTCTTTTGCAATGTAATTAATAGTTGAATTTATATCTAGGATGTAATTAGTATAATATGCACTAATTAATTTTGTGTGGTTAATACTCATGTTCCAAAAATTGCTAGGCGCTAGTCGGGCGGTAAGGATAGACTTAGCGCCTAATCAATAAATCGAAGATTAAACAGGGATTAATCGGGGATTAATTTTAGTATTTTAAGATTATTTTAATATTTTTAAATATATTAATCTATTATAAATAAAAAAAAATTTATAATATTGTTTTTAAAATTACAGTAAACACATAAAAACGTATTTTTAAGACAAAATTTTATGATTTTCATTAAAAATTTGAACATAAGTTATTGTAAAATATCACAAAAACTCCTAATATAAATGTCTGAATAATAAAAAAAAATTATCTAGCGGCGAAGGTGAACCTAGTGATTAGGTGCTAATTGGACAGCGAAAGTGGATTTAGTGAGTAGACGAAGAGTAATCGGAGTTAAGCGGAGATGTTTAGAAAAGAGGTTAATACTAATATTATTTTGAAAAATAGCACATGCATGTTCAAAGAAAATGAAAAACAAATATAATAAAGTGGAGAAATTAAATAGAAAAAGGGAGGGGTCAGGTCAGTCTCGGTGCATACTAACTCTATGCACGTTCTCTCATCCTCGTCTCTTTCTTCCCCTACATTCTCTCTCTCTATATTAAAGCCCTTCACCACTGAACACAATAGTGAGTGAGCGAGTCCGAGTCTGAGTCAAAGCCCGAGTCTGAGTTTTTGTTCTATCTGCACCGTCGTTATAATGGACGTTTACGGCTTATCTTCGCCGGACTTTCTTCGTATCGACGACCTTCTCGATTTCTCCAATGACGAAATCTTCTCTTCCTCTTCTTCCACCGTAACTTCCTCCGCCGCTTCCTCCGCCGCTTCTTCCTCTTTCCCAACTGAAAACCCTTTCAACTTCCCTTCTTCCGCCTCCAATTCCTTCTACACTTCTCCTCCTCCTCTCCTCACCGATTTCACTCACGATCTCTGCGTTCCCGTATGTTTCAATCTCAATTCCAATTTTGATTTGTGAATTTTTGAGTTTCGAATTTTGATTTTGGTGATTTTTTGTCTTCGTTTGTTTACAGAGTGACGACGCAGCTCATCTCGAATGGTTATCGCGATTCGTTGACGATTCATTCTCCGATTTCCCAGCGAATCCGTTAACTATGACCGTTAGGCCTGAGATTTCGTTCACCGGAAAACCTAGAAGTCGGCGATCAAGAGCTCCAGCACCTTCCGTAGCTGGAACCTGGTCTCCGATGCCTGAATCCGAGCTTTGTCACTCCGTTGCTAAACCTAAACTGAAGAAAGAATACGGCGCTGAATCCGTTACGGCGGATGGAGGAGGAGCAGCGAGGCGGTGCACGCACTGTGCTTCAGAGAAAACGCCACAGTGGAGGACTGGACCGCTTGGGCCTAAAACGCTTTGTAACGCTTGTGGAGTTCGTTTCAAATCAGGGAGGCTTGTACCAGAGTATAGACCGGCTTCGAGTCCGACATTTGTGCTGACTCAGCATTCGAACTCTCATCGGAAAGTTATGGAACTCCGGCGACAGAAGGAGCAACAAGAATCGGGGGTTCAATTTTCGCCATTTCAGACGCAGTAATGCGCGTTTCGTCTTCGTCGTTGCGGTTTGGGGTTTTCTTTTGGAAGGGTTTTGAGTCACGAGATTGGTGACGTGTCGTAATCCTAGCGGCGATGATCACGTGACCGACGGAGAGCTTAAGGACTTAAATATCATCAGTTTTAGTTTAAAGTTTAAATTGGACTCTGCTAATTACGTCATTAATTTGTTAGTATTCATTTGAATTGTTTTCTTCCTTTCTTTTTTGGTTTTTACGTTTCTTCTTAAAGTTATATCATTAAATGATTTATTGGCGGCATTTAATTTTCTCATTTTCAGATATAAAAGTGTCTCAACTACCACTATGGACTGCTTTTTTATGACTTATGATTCTAATCCTACATGCAGGTTCATCTTCACACATACATTATACTTGTGCACATGCTTAAACATGCTTAAGAATGTGATTTAAATCATAAAATTTGAATAATAAACCCAATTCGCTCTTAGGTTATTCAGATCAAACCTTTGTTTTTTTTTGAACAACGAACCTTGTTTATTCTCTTTTTGTTTTCCCCAAACAGGGCATCATTTTATTCAAATCAAACTTTGATTTGGTTTTGGCTCAATGATCTGTTACATCTGAAAGTAACTTTTTAAAGTACCTATTTCTGTACAAGTGCTCACCACCTAATGTTTAAAGACCCCCTAAAAGCGAGATACAAACAAATGCGTATACATCTTTTTATCAAAAAAATAATATATATATATATATATCTAAACCAGAAACAATACAATACCAAACCAATCAAACTCGGTTTCGTTTTTAAACCGGAAAACTACTATTCCAAAAAAAAGAAAAAAAAGGGATAAAATCGTGAAAAGAACGACAACTTCAAATATCAAGAAACTGCAATTGTTGATATCGATCGATCGAGACTACTCAAGAAAAACAACAAAACTCAAAAACATGAATGAAACGACTATACTGACAAAAATGTAAACAGTAAAAAAAGGTATTGTGACATTGCTTTGTTTGTAGTATCCTCTTCATTTGCTCTTGACAAAATAGAGCTTACCCATGACATGAAGAACAGCAACAAAGGCAATAAAACCAATGCTCATAATAAGAACAACATTTGGAGAAATCTTGAGACCAGGCGCGTCGTCTGTGTAGAACTGAAGCCTTGTTCCGGCGGCTCCTCCACTAGCTCCACCACCGGCGCTGCTGCTTCCACCACCAGGCTTCCTCCTCCTCATGCTTGCAGTTGCAGCTGCACTTCCTCTCTGTGGAGCTCCACCACCAACCATTTTTGCTTCTTCACTTTTGTTTTTTAACTAACTGAAGAACATAAAAGAGTGAACTTAAGAAATCAAAGATCAAATCTAAATAAGTCTACAACATTGCTAGATTAACTAAGTGAAATCGTAAATTCCAACTGTTACGGTAGCGAAATCAACAACTAGATCAGACAAATATATGCGATCATGTTACAAACCCTATGCATCAGATATTCATAGATCTATATAGAATCTTCGATCGCAAACAATCAAACATTGCGAGATCAATGAATCATAGTTGTCTCTTAGAGAATTCACCTGATTCGGCTTCAATTTCTGATCGTCAATGTCCGTAAATCGCAGAGTCGTCGATCATTCTTTTTATGAATTGAGTTTTATCTGTTGCGAGGCCACGCAACTCCTTCGCGTAACGACCAATTGTATAATGCCACGTAATCCGTTGAATATGTGTACACACCTTAATGATTATAACGAGTTTTAATTAAATAAATAGTAACTCTTCAGTTTTCATTACATTAACAATTTAGAGAGCCATTAATTCCCCCCCCCCCCCCCCCCAATAAAGCTGTTAAAAAAAGGAAAGAACCCATTAAATCTTCAGTTTTCAGTGTACAACCCATTTCTTGTTGGTTAGAGACAACTTGTTATAAACTTAAGCCCAAGTCCATTTTATTTATTTTTCCCATTTCTTGGGCTGGGCCCGTTTATTCTACCTATTTCTCGTATGATGCTAAGATATTTATTGACATTTTTGAAAAATAAAATGAAGAAAAAATTGAGCCTCAATCCTCTTCCTCGATCAATGCATATTAAAGGTGTCACGTTGACGGTTCTTAAGACCTATCCAAAAAAACTGCTTCCACCATATCTATCACTATTCACTACCAAATCTATAACTAATTATATTTAATCCTATACCAAGAATCTACCAAGCGACATGACATCGAGATAAACAATATCATGATTCCATTTTCTGGTCCTAAATATACTTACAAAATTGAGAACAATCATAATTCATAGGAAGAGAATTAATATGTGCACCGGTAAGGCGATAAGAAATGTATAAAGAATGTGACCGTTCTCACTTTAGTGGTAGGTCATATATATACTCATATATGATGTCGTAATTAAAGACAAAAATATCTGCCGACGGCGGAATGGCTCCACAACGAAAACTTTTAGCTAGTTTCTACTAGAATTAATTATTCAAAAAAAGATTCTAGTAGAAGTTTGTTTCTTCACACGGATTTATTAGAATCAACCAGTGATTCCAAGTGAATACAAATCCCTATGCGTGAAATGTGAATATAAGTTTTAAAAGTCGTTAACGGAGGAAACCAAGAAAGAGAGGTGAATCATGAATGAAGTTTCGCGAGACGTACGTACAAGCAAGTACCAAAGTACGTGATATTTTAAAAGCATCATTATATTTCATGCATTTTTTATAGATCTCGATTACGATTTTAGTAGATCGAGAGACAGACATATAGTACAGAGAGTGATATATATATATATATATATATATTACGGTCACACAATAGTAAGATATTGCAAGTGCCAAGTGGTCGACAAAATAACATAAATTAAAATAAGTTTTGTTTGATATCTGATTTGCCAATTGGTTATTTTTCAAATTAATTTTAAAAACTTTACAGATGGGACTTTTAACATTAGAGTCCAACAAGTAAGGTTGAATCCAACGACATAAGTATACGTTGCATATAAACAGTACGCTCCAACGAACTCACTTTCTTTAGTTTGTTGAAAAGTAGAAAGAGCATAACTTCTTTTCATTCAAATAAATAGTGTAGGGATACAAAGACATAGATGTGAATATTAAATATATGAACTGACACTGACGTACAAGTAGTTATAGCTATAGTTTGATCAAGAGACGAGATTTGGTTGATTTATTTTATTTTGGAATTTGAATTGGACGTTGCAATTGATTATTAAAAAAAATCTTACTATAAATCCTACTTTCCCTAAAGTTTGATTTGTTTGTTTGCATTCAGCACAAGACATATGAGTTTTGATATTCTACTATTGAATTGATGGATGGGTTGGTAGATTGGTATTTGGTAGCTTATTTTTCGACTTTAGACCATTTACTACGTCTAGCGTCCATATATACAAGTAGACTATAGTTTCCCATACCGATTTTAGTTATCCACACAAATAAAATAAAAATGAAAAAGAATGACGTATATAGTTTCTACATCACTACATAAACTAGGTATTTCCATAAAGACGACAGTACTTGATAAATGATAAGTTGATAACTTGATATGTCTCAAGGCAATATATGCATTGCACATGCAATGTATTCTTGATAGTTACAGCTATACTTTACCTATTTAGACGGTGGGATTTTAGACCACTCTCTTCTAAGACTGATGTTGACTTGTATCTTTGTTGTTTTGATCAAATAATTCTTATATATACACCATTTAACAAGTGTAAAACAAAAATAGAAACCCAACTAAAAGTTTAAACCCAAATTGAAGGAAGATCTCCACATTAACATAAGATGGTGAGTTATATAGCATCGGAGAAATTAGTGTTGCAGGTTGGAAGCAACCGCACGTGCAGGACCAGGGGTTCACGTGATTCACCCGTGTGAAAGATAGTACACGTGTCACCAGGTGGTTTCCGAAGCTAAACTTCTGGCTGTCCGAGAGACTTTCTACTACGCTGACTTCACCAAACTGTCGGCGGCGATTCTTGGTTTGGTTTAATTTTTCGGATTTGTTTAGTTGAAGTACTTTGGATTTGTAATTGAAACTCTTAACATTATTTAAAAATAACTTAAATACTATATGAAAGAAAATGCTTAGCTGTTATATCTGTACGTTGGCTTACAAAAAGGAGACACCCAAATCTTCTTAAAGTATTTATTTTTCTTACAAGTTTTTTTTTTTTATTAAAAAAAAGAATTGCTTGTTTAGTAGCTTCTTTCCACCTTCCAGATGACTCCAAAAATCGATGTCGTTTCTCTTTTCCATTAAACTCCATTTTAAAACTCTTCCAGATGTATATATCTTTAAGATTATAGGTGTATATATTAAATATATATGAGTCCGTTTTATTTCCGTGTTTCAGAGATTTGCCCTTGTTTGTTTGTGTATTTTGTGATATTGCATCTATTCCAGACAATGTAAAAATTGTATAATTCAATTCATCAGCATAAATACCTGATCTCCTAAATGCGCACCTACTTAAAGCGACGAAGAGTTTTCTAAGAACTAATTTGATAAAATATATATGAAAACATGCATATAATGTTTTATGATTGTATTGCTTTTAAAACTTTTTTTAGTAATCACATTCATTAAGTTTTGTATATTTATTCATAAATCAAAATAATATGATTTATATGCACATACTTAAATCCAAAATTTACAACATCGTTTTCTTATAACTTTTTAATCTGCACTTAAAACTTTTTCGAGCTGGATTAGTGAGATCCGAATCTGAAATATATAAACCTAAGCAACCATTTTATAATTCAAAACTTTGACCTACCGTACACATGAACTGTATTTAAAATGTTACTATATGATATAGAGCTAGTATTATACGATTTAATACACACGAAGGTTAGCGAAACTAACATTTTAAAACAAAGTAATAATTGAAAGAAAATAAGAGGAAGGTACCTTACATTCGAAGGCTTATATATAAACCTCAACAAAACCTCTCCTTTTCACTTCATCTTCGATTACATCACCACAAAAACCATCTCTCCCTCGTCGACTAAAACCTTTGTCAAATTTTCCGACGAAAAGAAAAAAGAAAGAACTAAAAAGAATCAATGGCGGTTTCGAATTCTGTAACAATCTCTCCGAGAAAACTCCGGTCTGATCTTTACTCATACTCTTACCAAGAAAACTCACAGACGCCTCTGGTTATCTCTGTTCTGTCGTCACTGATCGATCGAACTCTGACTAGGAATGAGAGGATTAGCCGGAGGGCGTTGCCAAGACCGTCTTCCTCTAGCGGCGGTGGCAAAACCCAGATCTTTGATTGCCGGGAAATCCCCGATTTGACCATCCAATCATACCTAGAGAGAATTTTCCGGTACACTAAAGCTGGTCCTTCGGTTTACGTGGTGGCTTATGTCTACATTGATCGGTTCTGTCAAACCAATCCTGGTTTTAGAATTAGTCTCACCAATGTACATCGCCTCCTCATCACCACCATTATGATCGCTTCTAAATACGTCGAAGATTTGTAAGTATCGAAGAAAACACATAGAGCAAAACTTATATTTTGTTAAATTAGATTTAACCTTCTAAATTAGTTCCATTCTCTGTTTCAACAGGAACTACAAGAATTCATATTTCGCGAAAGTAGGTGGATTGGAGACACAGGATTTAAACAGATTAGAGTTAGAGTTTCTGTTCTTGATGGGATTCAAACTACATGTTAATGTGAGTGTGTTCGACAGTTATTGTTGTCATCTTGAAAGAGAGGTTAGCTTTGGAGGAGGTTATCAAATTGAGAAAGCTTTACGTTGCGCCGAGGAAATCAAATCCAAGCAGATGATTGTTCAAGATCCTAAACATCATCATCATCATCACTTTGCTCGAATCTTGTTGTAGAAAAATAAACTGTTTTTTTTAATGGTAGTTTCTTTTTTGTCGTTTTGTTCTTGAGGTCTTGACTTTCTGACAAACTTGTTGGTTAGAGTGTTTGTTTTTTTTTTTTTTTTGTGTGTGTGTGTGTGCGCGTATTTTGTTGGTATGGTGAAAATGTAAACATAGATGATAGATGCTTAGAGATGAATGTGATGTAAAGTACGAGCATTGTAGATTCAATCTATTGATTAGAACATGGTTTCATGCAAATCTATGACATTCATCTTATCAATATACTAATTTTAGGTATCCAATTGCGATCTAGCCAATTAGTACGAGTCTTGTCACAATCGAAAAATTACTGTTTTTCTCATTTTATATAACATAACATAAAGAATTGTATATATGTTAGACAGCCACACATAATTACCTGCGTGTTCCTTAAATTTGCACCCAGATAATTAAAACGAGATATAAATTGATATTATTTTCCCAAATATGTATATGAATGCTAAAAGATAAGATTTATGTGCTGATTTGATGTCTAATAATTGATTAAACGGTGGCTTACAAACATGCATTATCACCAATAGTTTTAAAATTCTTTAATAAAGATGTCTTATACTTTCTATATCTATTATTCGCCTACCAACTTTTCTTATGATAAAATATTAATTATAGTTTCGGATTAATTGAATCTTTCTCATTTTTTGGATATCGGAACCCATGATCATGTCTAGTTAATTCCCAAAATAATCTTCAATCTTTTAAAATGGTAAAAGAAATGCATCCCACAAATTAGAATTGTAACTTCCCATTCTTAGGCGAAAAAGATAGTAGAATGCCATTAGAATATGAAGACAAAGCGTGTTCTATATTATTTGCATTAATCCGATTTAAAAAGAACAGTGTAGTGTGGTTCACGAGCATTTACCTAACTAAAGGCATCAATCAATCATTTGGCTTAATCCTTTGCACCAAATAATTTAAAGAATAAGATTGGGATTGATGTGTTGATATGATGTCTAATAATTGCCTGACCGTAGGTGTACACAGTAATATTGTATACCTCTTGACCTTGTTTGTTTGATATTTTAATTATATCGGTTCAACCTATACAATATTTTTTCAAAGTTTATAAAGTAAAAATATGGTTCGAACCTCCATTATTCTATCGCACGTTAATAAATTGTAAGTGTAGGCTAAATGATTATTTAAATAAATAGAGATAAATTTGGATTCTTCGACGTGACTGGTAAAAAAAATACACGGCAAGGAAGGTTTAGGTTTGGGAAATCAATTTTTGGACACGATTCACTTATGTAGGCAACTTGGAAATTTTCTTCTTACCGTTATAAAATTTGAGTTTATTTGATAATTCTTCTACCGTCCGCTCAGCTTAACGAGAAAAATGTCAACTTGTTAAGGTCAAACTAAAAGCGTCCACAACCTAAGCCCATCGCTCAGCTTAAACCATTGACAAAAAAACCTTAAATGTTATTGGGCCAAATAGACCCAATCCAACCCATAAAAGGTTATTGTTGGTCATTTACTGTAAGATGATTATCCCGCGCATAAGTTTTTGGTCATGATAGGCCTATAATTAACTAAGATAATTAGATTTTTTTTTTTTTATAAAATTTGTTGCAAGATAATTAGATCTTATTCGATCATCATCAAACTATTTAGTTATGGTGGGTCATGGCCTATTGGGTAATATGAGGAGTTCAATAGTGTAATTTAAACGATTATGTTGAGTAAAATCACAAAACACAGTTTGTTTTTAATACCCGCGTTATAACATTATGATTAAAAACTAAAATAGTTTCATTTATATAATATGTTTTAAAGATTAATATATGTAATGGTTACAAAATTTAATTTATTTTATTTGAATTAATGATTATTTTGATTATAAATGTAATTGATGCAAATATACCAACATATGATAGATTGAGCAATTTATAATTTTATATTCATTTCAAAAAATTCAAAGCATAGCATATGCGGAAAATAATCGAGTTTCTTTATTAATATAAATGATGTGATGATTTATTTTATTCACAAAAATAAAATTAAACAAAAATAAGTTGCGAAGTATAATGATTAAAATTTAACTAATATAATATAATTGGATATAAAATCTTTCTTATTCAATTTCATTGGCTATTAAATATTTTTCAAAGATTTTAAAATATTTTTATTTTTAAAACTAATTAAATTGTAGAGATTTTTATTTGAAAAGTGTATCATTAATAATTTATTTTAATTGCACTTAAATGATATTTTAACAATGGCATTTCATGTAATTTTTTTACAAATTTTTAGTTATTTTTATAAATATACTTCCCTCATATTAGTATATAGATTTAGAAAACTGAATAAACTAATCAAAATAAACCTTTGTTATAGGGTATTTATATATAACAATTTCAATTGAATATCATATTATAATGTATAACTATAATTATAACCATGTTTATATGTTATATAGCTTGTATGCGACCATCCATTATGCAAAAAAAGGCCGATCAAGGTGATGATATCGGATGAGTGTCCCGGCTGCACGAAGGAGGCTGTCCATTTTTATCTTAGCGGTAAGGCCTTTGGTGCATTGGCCAAACGTGGCAAGTGCGATCAATTACGTAACCTTGGAGGAATCAATGTTAGGTACAAACGGTACGTATCGTCATAACCGATTTGCTTTTGGTTTGGTCGGGGTTTTTTATATATAGATCAAAATAGATTAATTTTAGATTAATGATGGATCAAAATAAATCAAAATAGCCAAAAATATAAATAATCATCTGAAACTAATTTGATTATTTTAATTAAAAATTTTAAAATTTAGTGACTTTTTGATTTATTTTGTTCATATTTCCATCAAATTCTTGTTAAGTTTGTTCTATTTGGTTGGTAATGAATGAATAAACTATATTGATGTTGGATTATTAAATAAATAATCACTAAACATATAAAACTTCAATAAATTTCAGTTTACTCCATATAAGCCGAATAAACTTTTTCATGCATGTATCGACGTTTGCTAATAAAACATTATAAGACCTTGAGTATTGTTGCTTGCTTTTGTTGCCAAGGCTATCTCATCTAATTATAAGATCTCACTAACTCTTGTAATGAAGGTTTTAAGTTTTATGGTTGGTTTTGTATTATGTGTGCTTAGTTTTGTTGCCAAGTCTGTCTCTGCTGATTTTTTTAATATTTTGAAAATATTGTTATATGCGTATAATGTTCACATGGGCTTAGAGTTGCTGTCGCTCAGGACCTTAAGCTTATAAAAAAGCCCGTGATTTATAAATGGAAGCCGTTTTGGTTTAGCTTTCAATGTGGAACAATATAGAGTCTTAGACCGGATCATTCCGGTTTACGAGAGGCGTTTAGTTGCTTGTTTGTGAATGAAGAAGTTGCACAAAGCATTGATGAACTGCTTTTCACAAGTTTGGTCAATAAAGACTTATTAAGCTCACTCATAAATGAAGTCTCTTAATTTGTGGCAAACTGCCTAACTATGTAAGTTTTTTTGAGATTAAAAGTTAAAAACGCGTTTTAATAGAAAACACAAATATGAAGGGAGAATATATAACGTTATCCTTTTTATTAGAAGGAAAAAAAAACTCTAAATTGGTAATGTATTTGCCAAACTTATGGCATCTTGACTTGTTCTTCTTCCTAACACAAGGCTAATTTCTTCATATTTTTCTTCTAACTAAGAAAGATCCAAATTCAGGGGAAATTATAAACTAGAATTAATCACACGTCGCATATTGTTTTGGTTATCTATCGTGATTCTATGTATTTAAGCTTAATTCATCTGTTATGTAAAAATACTTTGAATCTGTTGTGAATAATAAATTGAAAGATGGTCAAATCGCATTGAATTGAACCGGAAATTTTGTTCACTTTGGTAAATTGTTTTAAACTAATTGTTATTTATGCAAAGAGGGAGACTTAAAAGTGTTACTGGTCGATGAGGGTAATTAAAAACAACCGTCGTTGGATTAGTACGTGGCTGTCACGTACTGTAAACTCACAGCTTTGGGATGTTAACAACAAACCCGACTCAAAGACTTGAGGATTCCCAAAATACCCTTTACACTAGAAAACTAATTTTATTTTTGGGTAAAAACTAAAACTTTATAAAAACAGCAGCCTAGAAATAGACAAAAACAGCTACGTTGCGTCTGCTATTTCGGGTGTAAAAACAGAAACCTTTTTAACTATTTTTAAAAAACCGAACAAAAATAGAAGGGTAAATCAGGAAATTCAAGAAAAGAAAGGAGTTTGTGGGAAGAAGTTTGCAGAAACGGGCAAGGCTCGCATGTTACATTGTACCTTCTTCAACTTCATGCATACGCTTTTATTAGATTTTTTTTTCTCCTCATTTCCGTTTTTACTGATCACAATTAAATTAAGTTTTTGTTAAACAGTAACAGAGAGAAAAGGACAAATAAAAATTTAATTTAGTTTTTTTTTTTAATTGTTTCTTCTTGAGCGTGTTGAGTACAAATATTAAGCTTATTGGTAGAGAGGAATGCTTGTAGATTCCACTTCTCTCTACTTTTTTTTCTTCTTCTTCTTCTTCTTCTTCTTATTCCTCTTTGTTTTTGCTATTGAAGATGGAGAGTTACAAGTGCAGGCTTTGCTTTAAGAGCTTCTTTAATGGAAGAGCTTTAGGTGGTCACATGAGATCTCACATGCCGACAACTCTTCATAAATGTAGTGTTGATGAAGAGGAAGAAGAAAAGCCGAGTCAACTCAGTTATGAGACTGAGTCCGATGTTTCTTCATCTTCCTCGGAAGAAGAAAAGAATGATCTCAAGTTTGCTTTTACAGGTTCTGTTCTTTTCGAAGACGGTGAAAGCGAGACTGAGTCGTCGAGGAATGTTATTAACCTGACTTGGAAACGATCCAAGCGAACTCGGAAACTAGATTCGTTCGCAACAACGAAGAAGGTGAAAACGAGTCAACTCGGTTACAAGCCTGAGTCTGATCCTGAGCCTCCACATAGCTCAGCATCTGATACAACGACGGAAGAAGATCTCGCCTTTTGTCTCATGATGCTATCAAGAGACAATTGGAAGAAGAACAAAACTAATAAAGAAGTAGTAGTAGAAGAGATCGAGAAAGAAGAAGAATCAGAAGGTTACAAGATGAATCGAACAACAACGAAAGGGAGATACAAGTGTGAGACTTGTGGAAAAGTGTTCAAATCTTATCAAGCATTAGGTGGGCATAGAGCAAGTCATAAGAAGAACAGAGTATTCAATAAAACAGAGCAACGAAGCGAAACAGAGTATGGTAATGTGGTTATTGCGGAGAAGAGAATCCATGAATGTCCGATTTGTCTGAGAGTTTTTGCATCGGGACAAGCACTTGGAGGTCACAAGAGATCTCACGGAATTGGGAATTTGTCTGTGAATCATCATCATCATCAAGTTCATCGAGTCGAGTCTGCGAAACAGAGGATGATAGATCTTAATCTTCCTGCACCAACCGAAGAAGACGAAGTCTCTGTGGTGTTTCAATGAATGCTGAAAAAAGGTAACAGACTTTGCGTGATTCGGGTCCTCCAAATTTTCGTAAAGTTTGAATCTTTTTTTTTTTTTTAATTACTATTATTTTTGTGGTCGAGCTAGAAAAATAAAATAATATGTTTATTTAAAATGCAAAGGAGGCTACTTTTACATGTTCTAACGCCGATTCTTTTTTCGCATTGGCCTCACGTAGTGTTGGGCTAAACCACATACATTGAAGAACATTCAAATAAGCTTCTACTTAGTTTATAGACTATTAATGTTATTTTTTTTTTGTTATAAGGTAAAGACTTTTAATGTATGTGTTGTTGAAATATGATTTTGGCTCTTCTTGCTTCTACTTTGTATATTGAAAGCTACTACTAGTAGTAAGAGTGCGCATTTGACTTATCTCATTTCTCTTTGTACTAAGAGTTAGTCAAGCCTCTAAGAAAAAGACAATCGTTTTCAAGTGTCTAAAGATATTTGTTCTATAAGTAAAGAAGACGTTTCGATTGTAAAAAGTCCTAGTTCCAACTTCCAACATAATTTATACAGAGTTATGTGTTCAATACTTTTATTGTTAGGCTATTCCAAAAGTTGCTTGCAAAACTTAACGTAATTTCACAATTTCTTTGGGAGATGTTTTGCTTACGTTCATTTTGCAATATAAACCATCAAAATTATAATTTACTTAAAATGATATGAAAAGACTTGGTTGCACAAGTAGATTTGCGTTTGGTCTACCACAAATGTAGAATTATTCTTCGAGTATACTTTATTCTTTACTTATGACTTGAAGCAAAACCCACTAACTTTCACCGCCCCAATAGAATCCAACACATTGTGATTCAGAGTTGTTGTATTCAAGTAATTGCAAGCTTGACTAATCTCACACTATTAATTTGGTGAGACTAATTACTTGGTATTTGGTGAGACTAGACTAATAGTCTCGTGAAACCATTTCATCTAATAAGATCTCTTCCAAATTTTGGAGGCATTAAAGTGTTTGAAGTTAGAATGCAATACATAGTGAGTGAGAGGCAAAAATTGTAGGGTTAAATAGTAAATGAATTCACTTTTTTATTTATTTATTTATTAAATGCATCTTTTCCGTCTAAAATTGTGAGCCCCTTTGATGCCAGCCGTTCGTACAAAGATCCCGAGACTGACACTAACCTTCACTAATATTCGCCTATGAAAAGAATAAAGTAAAAGTAAACCCAAATCCAAATCTTCAACCAAAAATAAATACGATTAAAAAGTTGAACTAGTTAGGTCTACTCAACTTATGGCATACTTCACAATTTTGTTGCTGTTGATTGGACAAGCACTCATGCTTGACCGGGTTAAAACGACCTGAATAACGGATCTTGTTTTTAGTTTTACTTTTTAAAAACATCGAGACTAAGTAAGTTCGATCCCGAGAAGGAAAAAAATAATTAAATTACCTCAGAAAATTTCCAAAATCCATTAACTATAGTGAAATTTAAAATTTCTGTACAATTTTTCAAAAAGGTCTAGGTTTCGAATTTTTAGAGTTCAATCTATATGATAATTTCTTTTATAAAATAAATAAATAAATATCTTTGGTGAATTTTGTTCAAGTTTGATTCTAAATTTTGATTATAGATCAATGTTTTTTTTATCATCTTTAAAATGAATAATATGATAACTTGGGATTTTATTTGGAATATCATATTTAATTTGTACTGGAAACCTTCCGTTGATGCAATTGTATTGTTTTGCCATATATAATCGGCAAAATAAATAACAATTAGAAAAAAGATTAAATTCACAATCGCATCATCATCGCTGAGCAAACGTATGGCATGCAAGGACGGATTCCCACTAAATTAGTAGATAACATGATTGAAAAAAATATATATAGAAAGAGCATAAAATATTTGATTACCATAAACGGGTAGATAATATTTAGAAGTATGATTCCTGTTCTCTACTTTTTAAGTTTATTTATCAGTTATCTCATTTGAAATGAGTAGATATTTTTTTGGTATAAATTATAGCAGTATTTTATATTACTCCATCTGTTTCCTATTAATCCTATTTATAGAAAAAAAATTTGTTTCAAAATGATACAAATTTTAAGTTTTTATGTAGTTTTTATTAGTCGTTAATGATGGATTGTAAAATTCAAGAAAATAACTAAAATACTATTGGTTTAGAGTTATTAAAAATTGTTAATCGCACAAAATAATATATTTAAAACCAGTTTGTAATATGTTTTCTTAATATATGTAAAAATGCTAAAAATATAATCAATTAGGAAGATATGAAGTATTAATTAAATAACATTAGAAAATGAGACAAATCACATTGGGTGTGGTTTAAAACAGAGAAGCACAAAGAAAAGATGTTTGGTTGGGCGTGATTAAAGTGCTCTCTGAGTCAATGCACCAGTTTCAGGTTCAAGGCTTCTTCATTTAATTTTCTTCTGTAGTTAATGTTTCCGAGTGCTCCTTTTTTTTAGATTGACTTTCACTTAACACAACCATTGTTATCTCTTAACGTAGAAATTTTTTTAATGCGAAATTATATTTGGAAAACCAACTCGTTTGTTAGAAAATTACATTAGTTATATCTGAATTTAAAAGAATATAGTGACTACCACGTAAGCTTAATTGGTCAACTGATTCATAAAGTAACTTTCGAGAACATTAACCGCTTTGAATTACGACTTAAATTGTTATTCAATGAATTCATTAGTTGATAACGTGTCAACGTTTAACTTGCCCAATTGCTGAAATAACATAGAATAAAGTCAAAATTAAAAATATAGTGGTAAATATTTAATGCTAGATAGATGACATAAAATATAGTGATTAGAAGAAGATGATTCAATCGGTATACAGATAGAAGAAAATAAAAGAAAGATTTTGACATGCTCAATTTATTTAACAAAAACATAAGTAATTCATTATGGAACATGTACAAAGCGTGGAGGACAGAGTGTGAATCCTTTCGGGGCAATATATAAACTTAGGGCTAGGAGCAGGAGCTTCTATAGCATTCTCACACATTCATAGTAAATATTTTATTTACTTCCTTACAAAGTCTCGAGTATTTTTTTTACCAAAAAATAAATAAAATTTTTGATCGTATATAAAGAAGATCAGATTTTGAAAATTTATAGCATCAGATTCTGAAAAAATTATTCCAATCAATCCCCTAAAAAATGACGAATTGACGTTGTTCTATATGTGACAAATGAAAATTTATTTTGAAAGAAGTGTAGTGGTGGGCTTTAAGACTGATTGGTAAAATTATTCATGTACGAAAGTCCTCGACGAAGCTCTCCGGTCCAACAATTAAAGTCAATCAACTAGCTTGTTGAAGATGGATGGGTTCGACTAGTCAAGAAAATCTCCGGACCAACCAAGGATTTTTACCCTTTTTAATTTGTTTTAAATATATATTAAATAATAATTTTATAAATTGGTGACACATATTTTTGTTCCAAACATTGTAGAAATGTTCCTATATCTAAAATTTTCCTATTTTACCCAATACGTTTTGAGAATGTTTCCTTCGATTCAAACTGACCATTTCTTTGATTTTGACTAGCGAAATGTATGAAACACGGCTATTCCTATATGTAGCCGTATCAAATATCAAATATTTGATCTTTTGGACTGATCTCCTCATTTGATCTTTCGGTTCTCGACGACTGCTCTCTCTGAACCGGAGACGGCGTCACGGTAGGAATTTAATCTCCAGAAAATCTAGAAATTGGTATGAATCTCTGGTGAACTTATCGAGATGAGTAACAACGAGCTTCTCACAGTCGATCATTCTTCCCTTCAATTCCCTTGTAAGCTTTTATTTCCACTTTTTCATGATTTGGCATGTCTTCTTGTCTCAGAACCAGATTAAGTTGTTGAGTTACGGTCTTAATTAAATACCTTGCTGATTTGATGTAGTTGAACTGAAGAAGCACTTGTCTTGCTCTCTTTACTGGACGAACAAGACAGACAATAACGTGGCTTTAAGGTGATAAATTATCGTTTAGGATTTTGGAATCGGGAAATTGTTGTCATTAGCTCTGGTGTTTCTAAGGCTTCTCGTGCTTTTTTTTTTCTTTTACTTTAGGTTAAGACGACACATCCGAAAAATTATTATGTTAGGCCTAACTCTGGAGTTGTTCTTCCAAGGTCGACTTGTGAAGTTCTTGGTCCGTTCTCCGATCTTTTTCTTGGGATGATTGTTTTATTTTATTTTTTCTTGTCTTGGATTAAGAATTTTATGAATCCTTTGTCTAGTGATCATGCAAGCTCAAAAGGAAGTTCCTTCTGATATGCAGAGCAATGACAAGTTTCTGATTCAAAGTGTAATAGCTAGTCCTGGAGTCAAAGAAGTTACTCGTGAGATGGTACTGATTCACAATGTTGATTTGATGGATAAATCACAGTTTTGGTTTTTGGTTCCTTAAAGCAGAAGCATTTTTTTCTTTTTCCTTCTAATGAAACTTTGCAGTTTAGCAAAGAAACAGGGCGTGTAGTTGAGGAGACTAAACTGAGAGTTACTTATGTTTGCTCCACCTCGACCAACATCACCGGTTCATCAAGGATCAAAGAAGGCTTCTTCACTAAAACCTTTTGTTGTACATAACGCAGACCAGTAACATTCTTAGCAATGTCTCTTGCTGTGGAGTTGGAGCTGCTTGCCACGAGCTCGAAATAGCAACTTGTAAAACTCGATTGATTCTGTACAATAATATGTTGATATAGTTATTATGATTCCCATATTGTATTGCGCTAAAATCTCATACGAATGACCATCTAGATAATCATATCCTTTATGTATAAAGAATGATTTTCAGATGTATAAAGACTTGTTTCTAAACCTAAAACATTTATTTATACTTACTATGATTTTACTACAGTATTGTACCAGTTTGGTCATACCCCACTAACAAACACAAATGATTGCGTTGTTTTGAATCGATATATCATTTATGTACATTAATTCAAGATCTAGTCTTTTAATATTCGATCATTCGAGACAAACCCATGGAAATTCCTAGAGTTGTGAAGACAAAAGCAAAGCATTTTTTAGCCCACAAAGACAGGAAGTGCCGAGGTCCGTTTACTTATAGATCAACATTTTCACATCAAACTTATAATTCACTGTTTTCACTCCTCTAATGTCCCATAGAAGGACATTTATAATTTTACAAAACGAGGAAAATACTTGTCTTAGAAAAAGAGAGCCTAATGTAGAATAAGACTAGTTATATACCTAAGTCGATGAATTTAATATGCGAACAAATTATAACGCTACTCAAGACGTATTTTAAACCACCAATCATACCAAATTATCAATTATTAATCGAAGTCCTTAGTCCTTAGTCCTTACAATTGCTCTTGCTGGTCAAACATCAACTGTTTCACTTCTTTATATTAAGACTTTTTGTTTTTTTTTGGCACCCTTTATACTAAAGACTCTCTCTCTAATATAAAATGGGCCGCAACTAGTTCTTTAGTGGGCTTTAAAATAAAATGGGCCGCGACTATTCAAGTCTGCAGTGTTTTTGTTCCAGACATAGTTATATTTGCATCCAAACACGTCATATTCAAGTTATATTTTAGAATTTCTCCCGGAGACGTTAAGAGAAATAGCCAACGGACTTAGGGATCTTACCGTTCTGCGATTCTCCGGTGAGTTTAAATTTCTCCAATTTCATATCGATTTCTTCTTACTGATTTCCTTATATGTTTCGTGTTTGATTTCCCGAGAATTCATGGTAAAATTGATCGGTATATTTTGATAATCGACTTCAATTTGATCATTTTACTCCTTCTGCTTAAAAGCCACTATAAACTAGTATGAAATCAAAGTTTCGTCTCTTGATCTAAATCGAAGAAACGAATTCAAGATTACTACCCGTTAATTGAAGACTTTTAAGTGATAAACACTTCATTTACAGGTTTTGATTCTGACTTGTATTGAAATGATTTTGATTTTGGTTGATATCTTCTAGTGTTTTCTGTGTCCATGTATTGTCTAGTTCCTGATAATTTTGAAATGTTTCGTTTGTTTATGTTAAGAACAGATTGTTGAAAGCTTTTAGAGACTTCCTTCAATGGTGAGCCAAGGAATGGTATCTCTTACAAAGTCTCTATGCACTATGACTCCAAGAATCCATCTCAAGAATCCGAATATGATGCGGAACCTAAAGACTAAATCTTGTAATCTCCGTTTCGGAAATCTCCGTGTCTTATGCACAACAAAACTATCTCAGTGGGAACCATTACCTTTTATTCATGCTTCTGCTGAAGAAGCTGGTGATTTAGTATTGGAAAAAACCGCGAATGTGTTCGAATCTATTATCTCCGAGAGTGCTGAGGAAGAGAAAGTTGATTCAGCGAAACAACGGATGAATTCTCAAGTTCAAGTACTTAAATGGCCAATATGGCTTTTAGGTCCATCAGTTCTCCTCACAAGCGGTATGGCACCCACTTTATGGCTTCCATTGTCATCAGTTTTCCTCGGTTCCAATGTGGTTAGTCTACTATCCTTGATCGGTCTAGATTGCATTTTCAACCTCGGAGCAACACTTTTCCTCTTAATGGCTGATTCTTGCGCTCGTCCTAAAGACCCATCACAGTCCTGCAACAGCAAACCACCATTTAGCTACAAGTTCTGGAACATGTTTTCACTCATAACCGGGTTTCTCGTCCCAACACTACTTCTCTTCGGATCCCAATCCGGCTTACTTGCTTCTCTCCAACCCCAGCTTCCTCTCCTCTCATCCGCTGTTCTCCTCTTCCCGTACTTC
This sequence comes from Cardamine occulta, assembly GCA_028015245.1. Lineage (NCBI taxonomy): Eukaryota > Viridiplantae > Streptophyta > Magnoliopsida > Brassicales > Brassicaceae > Cardamine > Cardamine occulta. The sequence goes on along the minus strand of CM051381.1, from coordinate 1,118,079 downwards.
ATGCTCCTCGCGGTCCAGACATTAACAGAGATCCTCACATGGCATTGGCAATCACCGGTATGGCTAGTCACACCAGTTGTCTACGAGGCTTACCGAATCTTGCAACTGATGAGAGGGTTGACACTAAGCTCAGAGGTCAACGCACCGGTTTGGGTGGTTCATATGCTTCGTGGGCTTGTATCTTGGTGGGTGTTGATCTTGGGAATGCAACTCATGAGAGTTGCTTGGTTTGCTGGTTTTGCATCTAGAACTACAACAAGTCAGCAACCACAATCTGTTGCTTCAAAGTAAAAACACAGATAGATGTTTCTTCGTTTAGTTTTTTTAAAGTCATGTCAGAAACTAAAGATTGTAACCCTTACTTTACTGTAAAGCTTTTATTATTGGTGAGTTGGTGATAATGATAAAAACATATTCTTTATGATCATATTTTATCTCTTTTTTTTAGTTAGGTATATGTTGTTTTTCAATTCAATGCGTTTCTGGTTCAACTATATATAATACGACGCATAATTCATAAAACATCGCTATATTACATATCATAAGTAGAGATAACTCATAACAAACCATCTACAACTTGTAAAGAAATCAGCAACCACATTCTATTGCTTCTAAGTAAAGAAGATCAGATGTTTTCTTCGTTTAGTTTCTAAGTCATGTAAGTAAAAAAGAAACAAAAAGTTATATAAGCTATATAGCTTTTGCCTTGTAATATTGGGGTGGGTTGGTCATAACTCATAACAACAATAAAACATATTCTTTATGATCAGATCAGATTCTAAATTCCTCTTTCCTTTTGTTAAGGTAAGTGTTGTTATTCATTTCAAAATTTTAATGCGTTTGCGATTAGAGGCCCGTTTGCGTTTTCATAATTTTTAAAGGAAAAGACAATAATACCCTTGAGACGGAACAAGACAAATAGCGATGTCCCCACTCCATTCATTTAGCGCTCTCTCTCTCTCTCTCTCTCGATCTCAGTTCTCGATCGACGACTGCTCTCTCTGATCCGGAGACGGCGTCACGGGACGAATCTTATCGCCGGGTGTCGTTTTTTTGTGTGGTTTGTACGGAAAATCGATTGGAATCTCCGGCGATCTGATCAGGATGAGTAACAGCGAGCTTCTCACCGTCGAGCCTCTGGACCTTCAATTCCCTTGTAAGCTTATTTCAGACTTATTCATTGTTTCGTTTAATCCTCTTCTCCCAGATCTATATTTTTCTGAGTAACGATGTTAACAATTTTCGTAATTTTGCTTCTCTGATTTGAATTTAGTTGAATTGAAGAAGCAGATCTCTTGCTCTCTGTATTTGACGAACAAGACCGACAATAATGTCGCCTTTAAGGTGATTTGATAATTCCCTTTTTATAATTTTGGAATCGGGAAGTTTTTGAGATTGTATCTTGTGTTTATGAGGCTTACTCGTTTGTGTGTGATTTAAGGTTAAGACGACGAATCCGAAAAAGTATTGTGTTAGGCCTAACACTGGAGTTGTTCTACCGAGGTCTACTACTGAAGTTCTTGGTACGTTCTCTGAATCTTTTCTCTTTGGATAGATTTGTGTTCCTGGATTAGGAATTTGATGAATCGTTTGTTTTGTTTGATATAGTGACCATGCAAGCTCAAAAGGAAGCTCCTTCCGATATGCAATGCAAGGATAAGTTTTTGCTTCAAGGTGTAATAGCTATTCCTGGTGTCACGGCCAAGGAAGTTACTCCTGAGATGGTATTGTATTACTTATTACATTCCCTTGTTGATTTGATTAAGATGATTATAGTTTGGTTTTTGTTTCTTAAAACAGTTGTTTCTTGTTACTCTTGTGATGAAAATTTGCAGTTTAGCAAAGAAGCTGGGCATCTAGTTGAGGAGACTAAACTGAGAGTTACTTATGTTGCTCCACCACGACCACCGTCACCGGTTCACGAAGGATCAGAAGAGGGTTCTTCACCAAGGGCTTCTATCTCAGATAACGGACATGGTTCTGAGTTTTCGGTAAGTAAATGATTACTTAAGCTTAGATTTGAGTGCCTGGTAAACTTTTTTATAAAGATTATCATGTATTTTTGTGTTTAATTTTAGTTTCAGAGATCTAGCGTGGACAAGGTTGAACCTCAAGAAAACACATCTGAGGTATTATCACAATTCTTCTAAAGCTTGTAACCGTCAAAACCATGTGAAATTATCTTTTTGCTTTTGCTCTGTTTAAAACCGATTAGTTGCAACTTTGGGGGTAACTTTATTGCAAAGTTGCCTTTTAGGCTGATTTATTAGGTTGAGAATCTTTCTTTGTGTTGATTACTTAAAAGGTTCATTACATTGTTGAACCAAAAAAAGGTTTGTTACATTTTCTAGAAGTCTGTCCAGTGTCCATTACTTATTTATCTTTTTGTGCACCAAATCGTCAAATCTCTAGCTGTTACTGGACACAAATTATCAGGAAAGTCTGGTCATTTTACAGCTGAATTATGTGTGATTTCAGGCGAGGGCTCTCATCACGAAGCTAACCGAGGAAAAGCAGTCTGCCATTCAACTGAACAGCAGACTTCAAAGAGACCTGGTAAAGAACTTTCACTTGAATCCTTTTTATCTCTCTGAATCTTTCCTCTTTGCTGTTGTTTTTAGAACGAAAAGATGATTACTTTGATGGTTAGCAATTACGAGCCAGTGTTTGTAGTGTTTTTCATGGTTTTGAGAAGAGATGCTTTAGCTTTATCTGTCATTTGCATTAGCCAATCTGACTCTTGTCAAAATCCAACATAAAAATTGTGTTTCTTTTACTGTTCTACATCATCTGGCATTCAAAACCCCATCATACTTGTAGAAGTATGTCCCCATTAAAATGGTTGATTTATCTCACCATACCATTAATCAAAACGAGTCTTGTGTAGATACCAGTTTAGAATCATGAGATTGTTTTCTGACAAAGATTTTGGTTGATCTGCAGGATGTGTTAAGGCGTGAAAGCAACAAGAGCCAAAGTGGTGGTATCCCTTTCATGTACGTTCTTCTGGTTGGACTCATCGGTCTAATTTTGGGATACATTATGAAGAGGACATAACCATCCACCTGAAATTAATTCCTCACCGCCACGACGAAAGGAAAAAAAAAACAGACTTTTAACTCTTTCAGTCGGACATTTTCTTCACTTCTGTATTTGTCAATTTCACCTTTAAAAGGTGTCCTAGAGGATTTCTTTTTCTGGTAGTGAATTTTTCGTAACTCAGTTTGCTTTGTTTTTAAACTTTTGTAATCCAATGACTTTGCGTGGGTTATTTCTCCACTAATTCTTTTCTCATTTAACACAAATTTCATCATCTAAGAATGAAATCGACTGAAGGAAAAAAAATAAAAAATGAAGTCGAGTGAACAGAATAATGTACGAACTGAAACCTTCCTATGCAGGCAGAGACTTCGGGTTTAGCCAATAACACTCTAACCAAGAAGGAGAGTAATCTACGCGCCAACAGAGTCGCGTGGAGTTCAGATTCTCTCTCGTCGTACCACCAGGGCCACCACCATTTCCCCATGAGTATCTCCACCGTACAAAACTTATACTCTGATTAGATTCACCGAATCACAATCTTAAAAGTCTTCTACTTCCATGATGCGGAGGATTCCGGTTTCGTAAGGATTTTTCCTTTATTTCCATCTTTAGGGTTTTAATTCTCCTTTTACGATTTCTGGATTTCAATGGCGCCTTTTGTCGAAGTCTGTAGATATAAACCTGTACCGCTCTCATTGAGCTCTCTCTGTACATGTCATTGCCGTTCCTCTCCAAAAAGATCTCTAATTCTTCCCCATTTATCTGAAAAGTACTCGAATTTTCGTCTCGTGGATTCCAAACCATTGTCTCATTGTAGCTTTACTCGGATTCCTGTTAACCGGCGTTTTATCACGGCCGTTGCACGAGCTGAATCAAATCAAATTGGTGAAGATGGCAACTCAAAGGAGGTAACTTTGTTCATCTTTCTTACCTTCGTCAATCTTAGTAGGAGAGAAAGAAAGATTTATCAGAAGAAGATAGGCAATTTTAGCTTAGCTGTAAATTTCCCCGATGGTGTTAGCTTAATAGTACTAAGACTCGTATTAGGGACTTGAGATTCTACGGTAATTTCGATAAATAATTGTTTTTATCGATTTAGTATGAAATTCTGAGAAACTTATCATGGCATTGCTGCAACTCCCGTCTGTTTAGGAACACAACAGAGATCAAGAATTGCAAAATGTTGAAGAAGATTCGAGTTTAGATCATCAGAAGCAGAAATCTAGAAGCCAGTTTAAGAAAAGAGTAATTTTCGGTCTAGGAATCGGATTCTCTGTAGGCGGTATTGTATTAGCTGGAGGATGGGTTTTCACAGTAGCAGTAGCAGCTGCGGTTCTTCTAAGTGCCCGAGAATATTTCGAACTGGTGAGAAGTAAAGGAATTGCTCGAGGAATGACACCTCCTCCACGATATCTATCTAGAGTCTGCTCAGTTATATGTGCCCTTATGCCCATACTTACATTGTGAGTAGTTTCAGTCAGTAAACACCTCCAAAGCCCACAATTCGTTCTCTTAGTTGTGATTAAGGGTTTTATCTTTTTCTTATGAATGTTGTTTTTAGGTATTTTGGTCATATAGATATCTCGGTGACATCAGCGGCATTTGTTGTTGCCATGGCATTGTTGTTACAGAGAGGAAACCCGCGTTTTTCTCAGCTGAGTAGTACGATGTTTGGGCTGTTTTACTGTGGATATCTTCCTTGTTTCTGGGTTAAGCTACGTTGTGGTCTTACTGCTCCTGTTCTAAACACTGGCAAGCACTCTATTATTATCTTCTTAGCTTTGATTCGTAAAGTACATAAAGACTAAATCTCCTGAGCAGTTTAATTACTTATAGGAATTGGAAGAAGCTGGCCAATTATCCTCGGCGGCCAAGCACATTGGACAGTGGGACTTGTTGCTATATTGATTTCATTCTGCGGTATAATTGCCTCAGACACGTTTGCTTTTCTCGGTGGCAAGGTATGTCTCTGATGAAGGTTAGATCTTAGACGTTTATACATTATTTTTCCTTATTCTAATTGGGATTATGGTTTCAAATTTACAGTCTTCTCTTATTGATAAACCGTTTTAGGTTTTTTTGAGGGTTTGATAGAGTTTTTTTGCATTGGTTAACGAAGTTGAGAGCTTGCTCTATCTATCTCTTATATCCGGCGTTTGTTTTATTAAACTTACGAAAGTTAGAACGACAAATTTTGTATTATCGACCTTCCAATGCCTATAGTCTCACAATAACTTTCTCACAATAAAAATTGCAGGCATTTGGTAAAACTCCTCTTATTAGCATTAGTCCAAAGAAGACATGGGAAGGAGCTCTTGCAGGACTTGTTGGTTGTATTGTCATAACCATTTTACTCTCCAAGTCTCTTTCTTGGCCTCATTCTCTTGTCAGGTACTCGAATCTGATCGAATTCTAACGTAAATCATTACGTCTTTATTATTCTAAGTTGTTCTTTTTTAAGCAGCACTACAGCTTTTGGGGTTCTTAACTTCTTCGGATCAGTCTTTGGTGATTTAACCGAGTCAATGATCAAACGCGACGCGGGTGTCAAAGACTCAGGCTCACTGATCCCTGGACACGGTAATTACCCGATAAATCAGACCGGTTTATTGTCTTAGCCATACCCTCTCTAACCGGTTCTTTTGTAATTGCAGGTGGCATATTGGACAGAGTTGATAGTTACGTATTTACTGGGGCATTAGCCTACTCGTTCGTAAGACTTCATGGAGTTTGACTCTATGGTGAATCCCAAGAAAGCCATTATAGCTTCAAGAATACTTACAGTGCCGGTGCGAGTTCTTCCCTCCACGAGAGTGAAATTCAAAAGAAAAGATATAGCAACGATGGTGGCGAGGAAAGTAGGAGATTAGCATCCGGTTTGTTGTTTGATTGAACCGGTCTTCAATGTTTGGTTCTATTCGAGTAACCGGTTCGTTGGTAATGAAACGCTGTCGTTTGGAATTGATTTATAGATTCATTCTTGAGTTCTTTCCAAAAAAATCATTTTCCAGATAATGGATTAAAAGAAAATGGAGTAAAATGATGTGGGGATGTTAATAAATGCGTTGTTCCTCAGCAGACTTTTATTTCTCTACTTTTATTTCTCTATTAAAAAATCTGAATGTAAAAGGAAACTATAAACGAATAATCAAAGAGGCGAAAATTAAGAAATGATTGGAAAGAGGAAAGACGTGTGTGGATTTTGTTATCCAATACAATAAAATAAAGAATGTTACTTTCACAATTTCACTGCAGAATCTTAGCACCTAATCAAGTACTAGTTAATTAGAAAAAAGTAGTAATATCTTGATTAAATCTAAGCACCAATACTGCGAGAACCCATGTGATTTCACAGACAAAACTCGTATTACACAAATCTTTACAATACTAAAATTCTAAAACACAAGTGATTTCATCGTATATTCTTACGACATTAATATGATTTGTTAAAGTAATTTAAGCTTCTTCTTTCTATTTCTTCTTGGTCAAAGTAATTTAAGCTTCTTTAAACATGGCAAATATGGGAAAAAAGACTAACAAAAGGATATTATATATATCATTTGATTGGTTAACATCACAACCAAAGACTAAAGAACACATTAAAACATGATATAACCCAAATTAAAAAGCTAAAAAGAAAATGAAAGTCTTAACATTTCCAAGCAGAGACAGCAACAAGTTCTTTCCTCTGCCAACACAAGACAAGTGAAGACGACGACGACTGTCTCTTCTCCAAGTGAAACCCTCTCATCGGATTCCTCTGCAACAAATACTCCGCCTGAGTCTCCGCCGTCTGGCTTAGCGTCACCGGAGTAAACCCACATTGCCCAAATAAGCTTCTCCACGGCGGTGATCTCTCCATCCAACGGTAACGATTCGTCAACAGTTTCTGTATCGACGGTTGCACACAAAACCTCTCAATACTCGTAGCAGCTTCCGCATTATTCAGATTCCCGGAGTCGAGAGACTCGAGCAGAGATGTGTAGTACTGAAGCGCGTGGATCACACCGTTAGGAAACGGCGCGTCGTTGTTGCGGTCGCAGCTTCTGTCTGTGCACACGACGACGTTTGGAGAGATATGTTTGAGGAAACGAAGGATCAATGGGAGGTAGCCGGAGAGAATGGAGCTGATCGGAAGATTCACAGCGATTGCTTCTTTCCCCGATGATCGGAATAGAGAGAGAGGCCAATAAGTTGGATTCAAGAGAATCTCCATATTCAAAAGCTCGATTTCGAAGGCAACACCGGTTTCTCCGGCGAAGTTTCTGAGATTTTCTTCTGTGAATCGGAGCTCGAATTCGTCGGAGAGAGTTGAAGGAGAAGCGAAAGCTGTAATCTTTAGGGAGGAGGGAGCTGATGAAGTTCTGTTTTTTCTACCGGCGAGCTCTTGAATCAGAGACGCCCATTGACCACCGTAACCGATATCAAAATCGACAATGTGGATCCGATCAAACCCTTCCAAGGATTCGAGAATCGTCTGGTTTGCTGTGAAATTGACGAATTGAAGAAACGGTGACGTTTCGGAGAAAGCTCTGTAAGCTGCGATTCGAAGGATTAGGGTTTGAGGAGGAGAGAGAGACGGTGGTGATGATGAGTCTTGAAGGAGAGAGTGAAGAGCTTCGGTTATATACGAAGCCGCTCTATGAAACGGAGGTTTAGGATTATCGTTAAGGTTGTGATTGAGCCGCGCCAATATCCCTTGCGCGAGAATGGGATTGTTATCTCCGCCGTTTGTGGTGGTTCCGATTAGCTCCGCCGCCGCGGAGAATAGCTGGTCGATGATTACTGATGACTGGTCTTGGTTGTCGTCTTCGTCTTCTCCGGCTACTTTTGGCGGAGCGAGAAATGGGTCGTGAGATTCCTGAACCGGATCCGAGAATGGGAAACCCCACTGTTGGTGGTGTTGAGATCCGGGTTGACCCAAATTGAGCCGTTTCGCTGGAGGAGACGACAGAGGATCCGAGAAAAAATCCGGATTTGGGTTTATCAGAACTTCAGAGTTCGTCGTAATCTGAAACTTTTCGTCTTCCGATGGTGGTTCGTGGAAAGGGAAGCCATAGCCAAAGAGTAGATTAGGGTTATCAATAACCGGGTCGGATCCAGAACCCGGGTCAAAACCCACAAACTCAGAACCCGGATCCACAACATCGCCAGCCATGATTAGTCTAAGAATACTCTGCTCTTGTCCCGGCGAGCCACCGGAGAGAACACCATCAAGATCCTCGAAACCCATTTGGTCACATTTCCCATCGGCGCCGGCAAAGGCAGCAGCAGCGCCGCCGCTGGGACCACCGTGAGAGGAAGACAGCGTGGTGGTTGAGGAAGAGACGAAAGGGCTTGGACTTCTAACAGAGTCTAAAACAGACGTCGGCTCCGAGAAACCACCATTGTTAACAACATAGCAGAAATCTAAGAATCTCAGAACCCCCTTCCCTTGAAATTGCTCAAAGGGCAGGGGCATGACCAATCTAAATGAAAGAGAGAATGAAAAACAAAGAAACCCAGAAAAACCCTAGATCTCAGAACGACGAAGATGAAAGCTTGAAATTGAAATTGGCGCCCACATTATTCTCTCACTCAATGATAATTACAATCTTTAATCACTTTCCTTTTGTATCTTCCCTCTGGATGATTGCAACAACATTCCAAAGTAATGATCTTCATCAAAAATGCTCCCTTTTCTTTGGTAAAGGATTTTGTTTTTTGGTCTCTGTGTGTGGTGCCTTGTGTCTGTAGATTTACTTATCTACATCTGTATCATTTCATATCCCCTCGTTTCTAACCCTACTCGCACTTACGGCGCGTGACTCCTATTCTCGAAGGGACACCATTACAACTATACCTTACTTTGAAATTTGCCCAAAAACTTTCATACATCTCTATGAAAAATAACTATACCTTACTATATTAATCCTTTTATTTACCGTTATTATCTTATTTTGCGTTGAATATTCTAACTCCAATTTAAATTAAACCATTTTAATTGAACAAATCTAGCTAAATAAGTAATCTATGAAAAAAAGAGAGTTGAATTTTCTAATTTAAACTATACAGAGAACCTGAAAATGTCAATTATTAGTTGATTATCTTACAATTCAATGGTCTAAAAATATTGAAGCGCGTTAAGAAAAATCATGGATCTGAAACACTGTGAGTAAAAAAATCTAAAACATATACAGAAGTTGCAGAACAAAAAGTGAACTTGACGCAGATGGTTCATTGTCTATCATTGTTTTCCATAATTACCCATGGTTTCAAAGAATTCACTCGACTTGACGGAGGGGTAATACGGTATATTCATCAGACTTGGAATGGTTCTGTTGTTACTACTGTGAGTTTGTCAATGACCAGAACTCTAAAAGTAAAAATTTGTTGACAGTCTTAAAATACTCAAGTGTCTGTTAATTGAAACGCCGAAGGAAAATCAAATAAAAGATGCGCAGCTGGATTTCCAAGACATATTGGAGAACTTTTGGTGTTTTGTGTATGAATGAAACGGAAACATTGCTTATGTGATTGCCCTAAACATATATTTCTATTTTTTCTAATCAAAAACAATATAAAACACAAATCATTTTAATTGGACATTGTAATAATGGGAGACATGTTTTTTCTTTCCAAGACAAACAAGAAAAAACCCCATGTGAATTTCCACCACCTTGTAATCTGCCTAACAACATCTATATTATTTAACTATTCTTTTCTGCTTTTTTGTGTTGTTTAGTATTATAAACAATTACCAAATTGTATATATTTAATCAACTCAATGTATATAGGTTGATGGCTGACTAGAGGAGGGACACATCGACCGTGTGTTACCTGCATTCATACTCGTGCAGGGAAACACATGTAATTCGGTTGCCGTGATATTAGAAAAAAGTAAACAATTATACATTTTGTGTGTTCGATGTAGAATAAATAGTATTGTAAAAAACATACTACGTTAAAGGAAGAGAGGTGACTTCAATATGAATGAGATAAACACATTTTAGAGTGATATTTCTTGAATCTAAGGGAAAACAAATGAATAGTCGAATTATATTTTTAAAGATATTTATGTTACAATACATGAGAAATCAAATCAAATCAAATTTGCCTCTCACCCACATATTATCACTTTAACCGTACTTTTACAAAAGAAATAAAAAAATTTTTTGTTTTTGTCAGTTTCTCTCGCATGTGTCTGGTTTACAATTTCATTCCATTTTGTTTTTAGATTTGCTAGTTTATCAACAAAATATGGAAGTCATCAAAATAGATGATTGTCTACTACCATGAGCTCTGTATTCATTGTTGGCTTAAGCTTGAAGCCAATATTAGAGAAAAAATGGAAAAGTATGTTTAAGAGAAAAACTAAATATACATTTATAATTAGGAGTTATCTAATTATGTGGTATTTCCTAATTACTATTAGGAAACTGTTTTTCCTTTTTTTCCTCTATATATGGAGATGCTGTTTTGTAGCATTGCACATGAATTGAGAGAGAGAACAAAGAGAGTTTAAGTTTTGAGAGAGTTTCTTAAACAATAAAGAGAGTTTTGAGAGAGTTTCTTAAGCAATAAATAGAGTAATTCTTTTGATTTTTGTTCCTTTTAAAATCAATATTCATCGCTAAAGTTTGTTTTCCGTTTCGTATTTAAAATTTCAATTTTTATGTTAGGAATTTTAAGTGGTTTAACTTATGTGAATGATGTCATGCGCATAACAAAACATGTCAAATTTTGATTGGTTTATTAAAGTTTAGGAGTTAGGAAGCACATTAAAACACAAACAATAAAATTTGTTTTGCGTAGAAAATAAAAGAAATAGTGACGGCGGAAACCAAACAAAAAACAAAGACTGTGATAGATTGTATGAACTTATAAATTGTCAAGACAACAACCAACACAACCATGTCGTATTATTATTAATTTCTGGTTAAAGTAAACTATATAATAATAGTGATTGGCACATTGTTAACCCTAAGGTCTTATTTCTAAAATCGAGAAACAGTTGCCAAAAATAATTAGACAACCAAATACGACCGGCGGGTATTAGTCAATCACACGAGTTCCTCTAAATGATCTGATAACCATAATAGGTCACGTAAGCTATGAACTAATGTGGATAATATTCTAGAAGAAGAATGACTGTCAAAATCTAGTTTTCAAAGCTCATTAAGAAATATCGACAACGAGTGGGATTTTAAAGGTAAAATAAGGTTATATTTTAAAACACTAAATACTAACAGTGTATAATTTGTTTACCAGAGGCCTGAACTTTAGTTATTATAAAATGGCGAATTTGGGCTGGGCTTTTTCGATCACACAGAATATGGCAGTATTATAACGGGCTTTATATATCATTCGGAGATTCTTCATTACTCCGTATTAACTAATTGTGGGCCTTAGTCCATAAACAATCATTAAAATCGTAATATTTGGTAAATTCATTTGAAGGTTCCTTAAATCGTTCAAAGTTACCTAATAAAACTAATCAAAAGCCCAAATTTTGGTAAGTATATAAGCTGATGTGTCATTCAGTAATTCGATAATTTTGGGGTAAACTAAAAGTTGTGTATATAAATCAACACATACGTCACTTCTTACACATAATTGTATGGCGATCGCAGTCGAAGTCTGAGTTTTTTTCAATCATACAACTCGAATCCAAAAGTTTTGATCTTTTCATCTCTGTAAGTTTCTCTGATTGATCTTGTTGACTCTGTTCGATTTGTAGTATGAAATTTACCGAGATAAAATTAGGGTTTTGTGTTGGGATTTAGTGAAGTATTATTTTTCGTTGTTGTTGTTAAATCGGTGATTATCAGATTTTATTATATGCAAGAACAAAGATGAACAAAAGCAGCTTCAAGCAGGACAATGATTTCGGTAAAAAATATATATATCCGTTTTCAGTAAATCGATTGTGATGTTAGGATGAAATCAGTAAATATGAAACTTAGTGATGATTGATTATAATTCAGAAAAGAGGAAAGCTGAAGCTTTAAGGATCAGAGAGAAGTATCCTGACAGAGTTCCGGTAATCAAACTTTGTTCTTATGTCTTAAATTATCTATTATGTAACAGCCATAGGTTTTGTTCTAGTTCCTATTTTTGTTGACATTGATCTAATAAGAACATACCCAGTTTGTTAACTTGAACACTCTGGTAGATGTTTTAACTGTGGTTCTAAGTAGTTTAAAGTTTCAGAATTATAAGATGTTTGATTGTCTCTTTTGTAATAGGTGATTGTGGAAAAGGCAGAGAAAAGTGATATCCCAAACATTGACAAGGTCACAAGAAGAAGTATGATCCTCTTTATATCTATCTACAGTCTATAAAAATCTGAGCTAGTTGATTCTTATTCTTGGATTGAATATACGTTTAACAGATACCTTGTCCCAGCGGATCTAACGGTTGGCCAATTTGTGTATGTGATTCGTAAAAGAATCAAACTTAGTGCAGAGAAAGCTATCTTCATCTTTGTTGATAATGTTCTTCCTCCCACTGGTAAAATTGTTCATCCCTCTTAATCCTTACTTAATCCCCTGTTAATCCCTACATAAGCCTGTCTTTCTTATTTGGAATTGGGAAACTCAATTGCAGGAACGATGATGTCAACCATCTACGAAGAGAAGAAAGAAGAAGACAGCTTCTTATATGTTACCTACAGTGGAGAAAACACATTTGGATCTTCAGTTCATCTATGAATCTGATATAAATTCATGATTCCTATCGGCAAAATTAGTGTCATGTTCTTGCTTTTAAAGTTTTAATGGAATGTAAATGTTTAATTTTCTCTTCTTGTTCGTGACATTGTTTAGCTGCGGATATGAACAAGTTGTTAACGTGTTAATTAGTTCCGTTTTGGTTTCTCTAGAATTCAATTCGGTTCGGTTCGTTTTGGTTAAGAGTGATTTTTTAAAATAATATCGGGAATTAGAGTTTGAGTTTGACTTGGCAATTCCGGGTCGAACCCACGGTGGTTGTTGGGCTTTGTTTACACAAGGAAGAGCAATGGTAGGCCCAGTTAGATATGGACGTGGCGTAAAAAGACAAATCACATGGGGAAGTGCCACGTGTGAAACTTAGCGGCAATGGCGGCTTCGGGTTGCGGTTAGGGCACGACCTTCGCAAACAACATAAAAACAGAGCGGTGATGGTCCACGCACACTTGTCTGCTACTTGTGGACCCCACTTCCTCTGGTCCTACACGTTCTTTACTCGGCCTTTCCTTCCATGATGACTAATGTATTCTCCCATGTCAACTATTTTTTTTTCTTCTTTTTTTTATTTTTATTTTGGGTGCGACCGCTGAAGTCTGAGACCGACGACGTTCTTACATTTTCTTAGATCCGAAATCAGTTTGTGATCATTCTTGGACAATAGACGTTTTTCCCAACTAAAAATCCAATTAGGAGAGCCAAACATATTTTTTGTTCTTGAAGGTGCTTAACTCACACCATTAGTTCGTCAAAAATGCAAGATATTCTATTTTGGTTTCGTATGTTCTCGCATCACGAAGTAGCAAAGTCGTGTCATGAATATATTTGAGTTTTAAACCATGCCCATATTCTATCTTAAACATGTTTTTTTTTCATGATCGCCTATCTAATTAATCAAGCATTAAATAAGTTTATAGGTATAGATATTTCGCAATTTTACCATCGAATAGTGGATATATCATTGAACCAAAACTCAGCACCAAGGTTTTAACGTGGTTGTTAGACTTCATTAAGGCCTAATTATATTATGTATATTCATTACAATTTTGCATGTATCATATACTTAAGGACTTGGCATTCTATGTTTTCTCTTGAAACAGTCAAACAGATATATAATACAAAATTTGTTATTGACTTTTGAGGTTTTAGCAGACAGTGTCCACTTATTGATAACATCAAACTATGTCCCTTGGGGATTATAAGCGTGGAAACTATTACTTTATTGTGAATATAATATAAGTCATCGCAATGCAACGAAATAGCTAGGTGGTTGTAATGTCATTGTGTTCACGTATACATGAAAACGTATCATGTGGGAAATGTCGAGCTATATATATCTCAATGCATGAGATAACTACTTCTAACAGCAAACTAATCACAGACAAGACCGTTGCATACTCATTAGTTGTTATCAACTATATACAGAGACACTTAGATAATATATAAAATACATATATATATATATGTCGTTTCTTTTTGAATAATGTGTAAGTTAAGTATAAAATAAAATAAATATGCAAACACACTTTGTTCAAGGTTTGTAGAAAAAAGATGCTACACATTAGAGGAAGCATTGATACGATCGATCCTTAATCTGCTTTTACTACTGCACATTCATGAATACAAATCAATTACACAATCGATTTACAAATGAATTAATATAGTCGACAAACCCCTTCCTGGTTTTGAATACATAAGAAAAAGCTTAATTTTGACCTGTCAGAAATGGAACAATATTCCGTTCGATCTGAAGAATGTTTGGCCAAAGACTGCTTGTACATTTTATTATCGCCATTAGAAATATCGATCGTTGCGCGGATGTTAAGCTTCCCGAGAAACACCAATACATGTATAAAAATATAAATAAAAAATGAGGAGACAAAGTTAGAAAGGTAGCGTAAAACCATGCAAAGTGTTTAAAGGCCTCAGCGTAGAGACAAAGAGGTAAGATTTTAAACCCTCTTCTTGGGATAAACAAAGAAGCATATGCATCAAAAACTCTAATTCTCCCTTTTGCTCGCTTCGATGACTAGCTAGCTAGATTTTTGCTCCATTAGTTATTAATACATATTAAAACAATATATATATATATATATATAATCAGTAAGCGGGGTCAATCTGAGAATGCTATAACTACGAGAGAGAAGACACAAGTTTGGTCTTTTCTCTTTCGTTAGGTTTCTCTGGTTTGGGTCGGTGGATTTCTCAGAGACAGAAGAGGGGGCCACACACACCATATCTGACCTTCACTACTCTATTCTTCCTCTCACCCATACATTTGCATGTTCTCTACTTCTCTTCTACCATCAACGACTCTTTCTCTCTCTATCTATATCTGCATTTATTACATAATCTCTCTGCCTTAAGCATTTATAACAATCACGATATCTTCAAACCGCCATCTCTATCTATATATATATATATAAATCTAAATATTGGCCTGCAACCGTCTCGGTTACAATCTAGCTAAGTTATCATCTCTTTGGTCGCTAGCTCTTATGGATATGTTGATGAGGAGTACTTGCTTCTATTCCCTTTTTATCGTTTTCTTCATCCTTTCTTGGTCTCGTTTATGTGATTCTCGCCATCTTGGACCCATCGAGAAGAAGCTTTGTGTAAATCGTGATCACTTAGTTACGAAGGTAAACCCCTTTTAATTTGTGATGTTAGAGTCTCGGTTAGTTTGATGATGTTACGATTTTTTTTTTGGTTCGGTATATGCAACTTATGCATAGCAAAATAACACGGACAAATCTCATTGTTATTAACATGTGTATGATAGTCCTTTTTCTAAGTGCAACTGGTTCATTTTTGTAAGGGTTAAATATCCTTAGATTTGATTTTTTAAATGTTTTTTCAATACAGAGAAGAATTGGATGCATATTTTCCCTTTTCAAAATCAAATCTACTTAGGATTATTTGCACTTAATTAACATTTTGTAGATTCTAGGATGGTTTTTTGTGAGCGAAAGTATATTTTTGATTTGAGATAAAAGTATATGTTTTCAAAAACAAATCTACTTAATGTTTGATTTTTTGTCATACAAATCTACGTGTTGAATGTTTGAATATTCTAAGATGGCTTTCGAATAATTTTTTTATATAAAGTAGGGGGATTTTAAAAGTTTTTGTTAATTCTTATACAGAATCCAAAACCAAATTTTATGAGTTATTCCAAAGAGTTGATCGTGCTACTTTTTAATAAATACGTTTTACTGATTAATTACTCCATTAATCAAAACCCAAACCCTATGGCCAATAGTGATATTTTTATCAACTAATAGAAGGGATTCGAAATAAAATTTATGTATTTTTATAAGATTTTTGACGATCATAATTTTAAAAAATAAAAAACCATTTAAAAGACTACAAACATTTGTGGCTTAATAATTTTGCGGGGATGCATCGAAATACTTTTAAACGACTCTGTAGGTATGTGTATAGAAATACCAATGTGTATGAGAGGTTCGGAATGGTTAAGTATCGTTGCTGGTTTCACTTGTTTTTCTTAAAATCATCTCCCATGCATGTAAATGGGTTTGTATTAACCACACTCCGCTGTTATTAAACTAACAAACTTAAGATATATATATATATATGTAGATAAAAAATATACACTAACTGTTTTTCCATGGCACAGAATAACGATGAGATTACAAAACTAGAAGCCCCGTCAACAAATAAGACGAACACCTTATCGAGGCAAGCACATCCTGTACTAAATAATGGTGAAATTAATGGTCAGACTAATGGGAAGAGGATGAAGGACGATCGCAGAGTTAAACGAGCTTCACTAGGCAAAACGCTCAAGTCCAAAAGAGTCTCAAGAACTTGGAAAGTTCCTAAATATTCAAAGAAGCAGCCTAGATCAGATCAAGAACATCCCGGTTTCAATCTCGATTATATGCAGCCCACCACGCACCCGCCTCATCATAATTAACTCTTACTGATGATCATATAGTAGCTCCATAAAAAAAATTCGTATCGTGCTTCTATATATATCATAACTAAAGCAACGTAACGAAGAATTTCCAAATTTTTACTCGTTTTGATTTCATGATGTACGGTCAGAAACGACCTAGTTTCAAGCTTTATTATTAAGATACATATTTTAGAGTAGTAAAACAGTTATTGATATTGTTCAATATACTACTCCGATCCGTTGGGTTTCTTGATCTTGTTACTATATCACACTTGCATGCATATCAGCATATACTATATTTTTCAATAAAGGGCTTGCAAGGTGTACTATATTTTACTCGTTTTTGTATGCACACACATGTCTATATTTTTGTTGTATTATCAGGGTGAGAATAGACAAATTCATTGGAGTTTGAATGATAACCCCAAAAGCAGCAAAAATACTGAAAGATTTGGTGGTTGGTTATATATGTAGTTTACTAATCAACTTTAAAGCTATTCTGTTGATTTAGCATTTAAATGAAAGACAACAATTAAGAAAATATCGTTCAAATTATTTATAATTAATTCAATATAGTTCTCGTTTATTAAATTTGTAATACTATATATGGATAGTGGCGATTTTTATGTTTGTTACCCTCATTTTACATCGTTTTCTGATATTATCAGAACCGAGTCCGAATTAAACTACGTATGTATTGTATGTACATATTGTACATAAGTTGGTGGACCTTAAAATAGTAATGCTTGCAATTTTACATCTGATAAAAGAAAAGTGTTCGTACAACTAGTCAATTGTCTTCTTTATATTATACTTATATACAAGTATTACGTCAAGTATATATATATATAGATGAGTCCGCGTGCACAGTCACGATGTCCAAAAAAGACGAAGATCCCGCGTTTGGTTCCAATGCAATTAGAGAGGTCCCAAATCGACGTCTCTCAAGTTCAAATTGACTTGTAAAAGGAATTTGTTTTTGTCAAAGGAATTTCTTTAATCTTATTTCTTATAAAAACGTTTGTATTTAAGTTTTCCGAATATTCATGTTTATTTTGTTTCCTGTAACTTAAATTATGGAAAAAATGGGAGGTAAGGTGTACGAAAATAAATAAAAGAAAATATGGAAACGAGAGAACTTATTATCAACTGCTTGAATACAAGGCCCACTTTTTGGAATGGGCCAAAAGCCCATAATAGGTCCTGACTAAAAAGTTTCCCGCCGGAAAAGTTTCTGGAAATTCCAATTTCTGAAACCTAAAGCGAGAGAGAGTGTGGTTGGAGATTTGAGAGATTCGTAAAGAATGGAGGGAAATCAAGCTGGATCTTCTCTAGATTCGCTGATAGCTTCGTTCCATAAACGGATCGGCGAATTGCAAGAACTCGTCATCGCCCGGAACAGTGAGTCGAGTTCTAACACTCAAACTCACTCAATGCGTTGTTATCTCCATTTGATGACCTAATTTCAATTTCCTGCAGTGTATCCGGCGAGTAGCATCCCGGATTTATCGGCCATTGATACGGCGTTGAGCTCGATGGAGCTTCAGGTTCAGTCAATCAAGGACCGGTTACGTGAAGAAACCGAAGCTATTCCGAAAGCCAAGGTACTTGATATTTGAAATTTCAGATTCTATAAAGGTTATTTACCTGTAAGATGATTCGAATTAGTGTAATTTAATGTTTAGAATCTGGACCTGGGTTTTGTTATTTCGAAAATCACATTCTGCGATTCTTAATTTTGGGAATTCTGGTTGCTTGTAGAAACTTATTGAGGCATCACTGAAACAACAAGGGAAATTGCAGAAGATGTCTATTTATGCACCTTCCCATTTTCCTGATAAGACTACAATGTTGAATTCAGATATAGATAGATGGTATGTATATACATTTTCTAGCCTTTTCTTTCAATATCTTGGTTTTTTTTTTTTTTTTAATTAATCTAGAAGTTTGACTAAGGTTAGTGGGTTTTTTCATTCCAGTTTGCTCCAAGAAAATGTCAAGCAGTACGAACAAAATTACGCTCCCAGCTCTCTCAAATCTGATGAGGAAGCAGCTGTTTTACCCAAGGTAGAACTTGCATGTACTTTGTTTTATGTCCATATAGAGTTTATGGCCTTTACGGCTCTATGGATATAATAAAACTGTAGCTAGTGTTTCCATTCTACTATTATCTCTGTCTATGGACTATGATTAGTCTTGTGTTTTGTTTCCAGGAGAAGAAGAGTCGTGCGTCTGCTCCGCTTTGGTACATAACTGTTGAGGAACTCAATTCACTCTCATCGTAAGTACATTTTTTTACTTTCTCTTCTCCCTCTTTATGCGAAACGTGTATCGCTGTTCTGAAATTTTTTCCCCAAAAAACAAGATATATGAGAGGAAGACTCACCCTTGAGAAAGTGAATGCGGCTATCAGTGACATGGCTTCATATGCTGAAGCAAATGCTCATCTTATTGCAGCTCCAAAACAGAAGGTATATTACAAAAATAATATGCTTTATTACCAGCTTGTGGATTTGATTTATATATGCTACAATTGTTGTACTGACTGTTGTTTGTTATGTTGTAAAGCTGCCGGAAAACCTCTGGGAGAAAGCACTGGTAAGCTAATATACCTCATCTCGACCACACTGTCTATATGACACTATCCGTTCACAAGCAAAAACATTGTTATCATCTTATAAGTGTCAATGAAGGTCTCAGAAAGATTATCTTATATGCAGAAACTACGAGATATTGTAACAGCGGGGGCAGTAAAGGGAAAACATTTCTTTCTTGAAACTGACATGAAGGGACCAAGTTTGAAACTAGACAACACCGGAAAAGCAATACTTACAGTAAGTAACCTATTTCCTTGTATTCAACAACAAATCACAATTTCATACTTCCTTAACTCTTGACCAGAATTAGACAACCTTGGAAACACATAATCATTGTCATCTTTTCATGTCTTTAACAGGTTCTTCGTCATCTTGGTCGTATTAGTGAGACCCGAATTGGCCATAACCGCGTCATCATCCTCATGAAGCCTCATTAGAAACCAACTTGCCTACTTAGTTCAATTTCACCAGCGTAAGGGGTAATTCCGTCATTCGAAATCAATTTTCTCCTGCTCAGAAGCCTCCTGAAACGGCATGAAGCCTAATCTTAGACTATTCAACCCAACAGGCCCAGGGAGGCCCATAATCAAATATGTTTCTGTCTTTAACTGCACGAATTTTATATTGTGGACAAAATGTTTCTAAACAGTTTCTCATATTTGCACAAAAGTATAAAAACTCGGTTTCCGTTATTTCATTGTATTTTAAAAATAATTTCTATAAGCAACCTGGTTCAAGTTCCAGTGCACATATTGGCCTGTCCTATTCAAATTTACAAAGTAGCAAAACTCGATTTCCGTTTTCTATTTAGCGACTTTTTTATTTATCTATACATAGTTTACTTAAAAACTTTTTGGATCGTATGTGTGACTGTCAATCTTTATACGTGACACGACTTGACCAAATTAATTAGAACGAAAGCGCAAAAAATAGGTTTATTTAAAACAACATTTATAAATAAAGACTCTATAAATGTACTTTAAGCAAACAATATGGACGTCGAACGTTTGATTATAATTCGGCAACATTTTTCTGAACAGAAAAAACAAGATATCTAATAACCAAGCCAAAACGAAGATCCATAGCTACATTATTATTATTATTTGTATGTTATGAATAAAAAAAAAAAAACAAGAGGAACTAAGAAATGGGAAGAAGAAGGTGGTACAGGAAAACGGGAGAGCAAAGACTATTTGCCTCAGAAACATTCACAATTTCACGTTTATCCATAATGTCTGTCCCAATCTCTTTGTCTTCTTTTTTCATATAAACAATTAACCAATTTTAGTCATATTTCGTTCGTGCAAAATCACAAAAACCATTATGCATAAAGACAAAATTACACACCACAATCTTATCGCATGCATTTTTTAACATTAACATTTATTTGCAATGTTGTAACCTAAACTTTATATTTACAAGAAAGAAACAATCATAAATTTTCTGCAGACCACATTTAGACTTATAGAGTCTCCATCACCATTCTTTTCAAACGTATCATTTAACTCAGCCAAGAAAGATATGGTCTGTCCAATGCATTTAATGACCAAAAATACTAATCCTCAAGAATTTTCTTCGCCGCTGTAAATAATAAATTATGGCCGCCTCAATAGTGAAAATATGCAATCATTACTGCGAAAAAGAAGTAACTCCTTGAATAATTTATTTTTATAATACTAAAAAGAGCGAGTAGAAGGGGAAGCAATAAAACGGATTATACGAAATATGTTTAATTTTACTTAACGTATTTAAATTGTTTCAAGTTAATAACATAGAATCCGGACCCATTACGTGGTACTGAATACAGATAAGACAAAACCAGGAGAGCTTCTTTCATCTATTTTAATTCCATGATTCCATTTTTTTTCTTATAAACCTAAAAATTCGATTCGATATTTAAAACAAGAGTCTATAGTTACGTGTATTCATTCTACTTACCCATTCCACCAAATTCCCAAACCGTACGAGTTAATAGAGCGGAGCTCGTTGCGGAAGCGTATTCTTCCGTCGGTTTAAAAAACTCGCCGGAGCATCCGTGTTAGTCGGAGAAACCGCCACCGTGACTCTCCGGCAAGATGTCGACAAGCTGCTTCTCTTCTTCCTAACGATTTCAGTAGTGGCGGTGCAAGCGAGAGCCTGACACCAGAACATGTCTCCTCCTCCTCCTACGTTACCACCTGACTCGGAAGATGTTCGAGCCGACCCGGCTGGTTCAAGAGTGGAACTCGGCGTCGTTGTGGTTCCTTCGTCGATTAATTGAAGAAAGTTGCAGACACGGAGAAAACCTGAGAGTCCTCTTTGTCTCATTATGACGTCACTAATCTACAATAACAAACAAACAAAACCATGTGTTTATTTTTCAGTGACAATTACGTGTAAATATGATCGTACAAGCGTGTAATTAAAAAGGAAAAAAACAAAAAGGAACATCGACACAGGTGAAGAAAAGAATTTGATATTTTGAAAGAATTTGAAATTAAAAACATAATTAATTCAGAGAACAGGTTTCTTTTTTCGTTCTGATACAACTAAGTGTAATCGAGCATCGAAAAGGAACATTTTCAAAATGAACATCGACCCAGATGAAGAAAATTGTTAAATCGATTGGGTATTTGATGGAATTTGAAATGAAAACGTAAATTAACGATAAAAGATGCTTTCTTTTTTTTAATTAGAACAAGAAAACAATAGACCTTGCAGGAGAGAGAGCAGAAGAGGTAAGGAGACTGGAGACACCGGTCACAGGTGACGCAAAAGTTGCCGGAACCACGAAACTGTCGAGACTGAGGTCTTTCATTGATGAACACAACTTTTGAACTGTTCGTTATGTAAGGCTTTAATCATAACACACAAAAAGAAACATAGAAACACGTATTAATTAAAGGATGTAAATTTTAGGGCACAAGAACCCATGAAATAATGGATTAAGAGATTATTATTAAAAGGAAGTAATAAATTAGGAAAAATTAACTACAGATTATGAGACAACACCATCAAGTTGTTACCTGAATTAAAGAGCAGTCCATTAGCTTCGAACCATCCTCTACCCTCAAAACGTCGCGATACACATATCTTCTTATCTGCGACAATATTCCCAGAAACATTGAAGTTTATATTTTTTCTGTAAAAATGAAAATTTTCAAGTTTTTTTTTTGGTCTGAGTTAAAAGAGACCTGAAGAAGACGATGAGAGGTATGAGAAGAGATACAGTGAGGGCAGATGCTTAGACAACAGTCGATACATAGAATGTTCTTTTCGTTCTTCTTAACATCTTCATGCTCTAAGCAAGCGTTGAAAAACTTCTCCTTTAGCAATACCTCAAGCCATGCAGGAAATTCTCCAGATTCCATCTTCAAAAAAAAAAGAGAGAATTTTTTACGAAACCCAGAAATGAATCAAGACCGATGTTTCAGTTTCATGTTTTTTGGCTTAAAAATGAAAAATTCAGCAGACTCACCATGGATTGGCTGAGTTTGGAGCTCTTGTTCTGTTATCTTGGGGAAGAGATAGAGCAAGAGTAAGGTCAAGGTCAGGCGGTTTTGAGCTCTCAGTGGTGAAATTGACTGACCATTCCCAGAGAGAGAGAGAGAAGGAAAAAGAGAGAGCGGCGCCTGGAGAGAGTGACCACTAGCTTCATTTAAATGAGTCTCCTCCTCCTTTGCTTAAGGATGTGTAATCTCTTCGTTAATTAATGTGTTTTGTTTGTTGATTATTAGTATAGTTTAATTAGACAAGTGATTTAACTTTGATCAATTTCAGTCGACACTATATGTGATAGACGAGAAATTTCGAGTATGATTAACTTAGAAGTGAGAAGTAACAATTTTAGGATAATTTATTATTTATCACTAGTTTAGTTTTGATTACATTCCAACCAAGAAAGCAGAGTTTAAATACAGAATTCAAATTGACAAAAATAAAATTGGGAATTCAATAATGTTTCATTACCGTAAATAGAGAAGTTTCTAATTTTTTGAAATGAGTTAGTTTATTTTTAATCTCTACTAACAAATGAGTTCGAATTCATTAAAGGCAAAAATTTGAGTTAGTTTAATAAAGTAGAACGAGATTTCCTTATACAAAGTTGAATGATAATAATTTTTCTTTTTTAATCCGTCTCTTATTGATACAAAATATTTTCCGTGTGATATTTTTATATTGGTTGATGGCCTCTTGTCTGGTTAACTGTGCAAAAGTGCTACATGACAAGACTCTCCCCAACAGTCTATAGCTTTTCATTTCTCAGTGGCAATTTTGTAAAACCAAACCTAACCTACTAAACAACAAATTTATCTTTTTTACTATTTTCTTCTTCAATAAAAATGTGAATTATAACCCAATTAAAGTAATCAACGGTGTATAATTAGAAACATTAGCATCCAGACAAAATAAAACGAAGTTCGAATTATAAATTAAGAAAGTATAAATGTTTTAAAGTAATTAAATAGAGGAAAAATAGAGAGCAAATTCCAAGAACCTAGAGACCCCTTGTCACAGCTGTAGACTCTTCTCGAAAACCAGTGCGGACTTGATGGGCTTTATTAGTTATTACTTATACTACTAAAATTACCTACGTACCTCACTAGGCCACCTATTATTTATTTTTATTTTTTGACAATAATAAAAATCATCTCAACTATCAATTTTAATACTAGTACAAGTTTTTTTGAACATACATATTTAAATTTGAGACAAAAACAAAAATCGTTGTATAAATATAGAGAGGGACAGAGAGGTGGATCAGAGCTGGTACGGAGGAGCAGCCTCAGGCAGAAGGCGATGCCTCTGCTTTGATCTGATCCGATTCGATCCTCTTGTCCCCTTTCTCGTTACAGCTTTTAGTTACTAATTAGGGTAGTTTAGTCATTTCACAATATTTTAATTGGCTTGGGCCTTTATTACACTTTGTTTGGGCTACTTTCTTTCGTCTCATTGCGATTTGTGGTTCTTCATACCCATTTCTCATCCATCCCATCGAACACAATTAAGTTTTATATCCAACAACCGATACAGACCAAATCAGTGGTTGAAAATGTTGGTTTTAATCGATTCCAAAATTTAATATTTCTAAAATTGAGTTATAGGTATTTTAAAAAGAAATATTAGACTAGTAATTCATATTACTTTGTTGGTTTATTTTGATTATTGTTTATCACAATTCACAATCCCAGAATTAAACAGCGCACAGGCAATGCTTTAATTTATTCCAACGACTTCGTTGCATAACAAACTTTATCTAACTACAGAAATCGTTGGTAACCAAATGGTCAAATGGAAACAAGGGACAATGTTATACGGCCCACGAATTTGTCATTGATGTCCCACAAGAAATAAATAGATGGCTATATGCCATTGTGGAATTACACATAATGGTAAAAATTCTATGTAAAGTCGTCCACGTTGATATATTATACTATTGGGTAGGGGGTCCATTAAACAAAACAAAGATCCACTAAATATCATATTATCAACCCATAAATATTTAATTTCACAATACAATCGACTCAATTGGCAATATACTAATTATGACAAATATTCAAAATTTTCAACAAAATATAATTTTAACTGGTTAGAGACAAATATAACAAATCATGAAAATTCTATATTATATGTCATTGTACATTATGAAATCGAGAAGGAGTAGAGAACCGTGGTAGGATTTTATTTGACTCGAAAACACATTCAAAGTGGTAGGTTGGGAGTTGTTTACTATAGACTCACGGTTGTATTGGTTATGCAGGATTCGTTTAGAAAGTACGCGTACTGATGGTATGTTTGGTGTTTCTGAGAAGGCTTGCCATGCGACTACAATGAGAACAAGGTTACAAAATTGATGTTTGTCTTTCTCTCTACAGATGTCTTAGCTTAACAAGTCATCAGTCGTAGCACAAGTCTATTTCTTTTGATTAGCTGATGTTAAAAGAGATCAACCTTAAATTTGTGTTATGATTATACAGACAGAAAATTAAAATTAAAACTAAAATCGTAATTATATAATATATAGGACACAATCATAAACAGTTACCACTAAATATGTTTGCTAAAAGCTTTACAAAGCGTCAAAAAAATAAAGCAAGAAATTGGGAGATGAGTTTCGGAAGACATGTCTTCAATTCATAAAGGTGTCTTCAAAGCTATGATTAGCGTTGGTGGTACATTTTAATACTCAATACTCAATAGTAATACCAATAATTAAAACTCAGTCTTACTAATTTCTTTTACGACAAGTTATCAAATAAAACTTTTTATGGTTTCTTAGAGCCAGATTATTAGTTGACAGACGGGAAATTCCCACTAACATTTTATGGAAATTTTTAAGGTCTTTATTATATGGTTATGCCGATTTTTTTTTTTTTTAAATATATAGTCGAATACTTATTTTTGTTATCAAACCAAGTACTTATTAAATAAACCCAAATATTAAATATCAATGATGAACAGAAAAAGGATAAAGAATTAGAAAGTGTATACCGCACTTAATTTTCGTGCCGTTCACATTTATAGATACGAGTGTTAACAGTTAGTTAGCGTAGACTTGAACTCTTTCTCAACTGTTTATTAGTAGGGTTTTTTTTTGTTTGTATAAACCAAATTCCAATTTAATCACATAAAAATAAAAAAAAATCTGACCCGAAAATGTAAAATTTTTTGATGATTGATGTTGTCTGTTACACCATTTATATAACCAGTTAGTCGTTGTAGCAAATTTTCACTTGTTACCGTTAATCAAATCATCAAAATAAAAAGTCAGCGGTATTAGAGATGCGCGTGAAAAAAAAAAAGCGGAAAAAGGAAAAGCTTTGTGCATTCCTTTCTTCCAATGCATCCAAAGCACCATTAAATCCCTCAAACCAAAAACCTTGACAAAGTCTTTTGACTGTTGAGCTATCAAAATCAAGTCTTTTATTCGCTTATCAAATCGATTCTGATTTCGCGGAAAGAAGAAATTTGTTTTCTTTATCAACTTTTTGATTTGGGCATTTTCAGCGATGCGAGAAGTGGAAACATCGGCAATCACAACAGCTACAGGTCCTCCACAATTCTCTCAAATGTTTCAGAAACTAGCCATGGCTGTCAAAACCAAGACTTACGAGTTCTTCACCGAAGATGGTGAAAGAGTCGGCGTCGATTCCGATGCTGAGGGTTTCGCTCTTCTTGACTCCTCCGAGGATTTCATCACCGATCAGAAAGTCGTCGTTCTTAAACCTGATAGACCTCTCAGTGCTTCTTCTCCGGGATCTTCTGTTAAATCTCCGGTTAATGATGCTCAGACGAAGAATTTGGTCATGGAAGGTGTGAAACCTAATCAAACGAAGCTTTCTCAGGTTAGGAAATTGGATACTCAGATGGGAATAAGTTTGATTTCGTCTGCTTTCGCTACGGCTTCGTGTTTTGAAGCTTCGTATCTTCAATTGCAAGCTGCTCACGCGCCGTTTCTGGAGGAAAATGTCAAGGCTGCTGATAGAGCTCTGGTCTCTAATCTCCAGAAATTGTCTGATTTGAAGCAATTTTATAAAAATTATCGCCAAAGTTTGGATTTTGAGCCTGATTTAGCAGTTGGGTCTTGCTTAGAATCTCGGGTACAGGAGAATCAGAGCAAGCTTAGAGCTTTGGAAACTGTCTCAAATCGGTTACAAGCTGAGATGGATGCAAAGGATTTGCAGGTTTGGAGTCTGAGGAACAAATTAGGTGAGATTCAGAAATCTAACTCCAAGTTATCAAAGAGATTGTCTGCAAATTCGAAATCATCATCAATGGATGTTCTGTTATCGGTTAGGGTTTATGAGTCTCTATTGCATGATGCCTTTAAAGCTACTCAGAAATTCACTAAGATTCTGATTGAATTGATGGAAAAAGCTGGGTGGGATTTGGATTTAGTGGCTAACTCTGTTCATCCTGAGGTAGATTATGCTAAGAAGGGACATAACCGATATGCATTGTTGTCGTATGTTTGCCTTGGGATGTTTCGAGGTTTCGACGTTGAAGGATTTGATCTAAATGAGAATGATGAAGAAGAAGAATCTGAGATGAGTTCTTCAGAGTCTTCATTGAGGGAATTGATGCAACATGTATCGAGCAATCCCATGGAGCTTCTTGATAAAGATTGTGCATTCTCTAGATTTTGCGATAAGAAGTATCATGAGCTCATTCATCCGAACATGGAATCTTCCATATTCAGCAACATGGATCACACCGAAGCTGTGTTGAGTTCTTGGAGATCTCTGAGCACATTCTACGAGTCTTTTGTCACAATGGCTAGCTCAATTTGGACCCTTCAAAAGTTAGCCTTGTCTTTTGATCCTGCAGTTGAGGTTTTCCGAGTTGAAAGTGGAGTGGATTTTTCAATTGTTTTCATGGAGAATGTCTTGAAAAGGAAACAAGACAAGAAGTTTTCGATGAATCCTACTCGAGCGAAAGTAGGATTCACAGTGGTTCCCGGGTTCAAAATCGGCTGCACAGTGATCCAGTCTCAAGTTTACCTTACTGGCTTCAAATGTAAATGAAATAGATCAATAGTTTAACCGATGCTCAGGTTTCTTATCACAAAGCTGCTATTGGGACTTGGCCGCTCGAAGACTATAAGGGTTATAACTTTTTTACCTTCTTACTTCTGTGATTAATCGTGTTCTTTTAAGTCTGCTTTGAGTTCTTGACTTCGTTTAAAGTGTATATAAGTTTCTACAGCTATGGTGGGAGATTTTTCTTCTTTTGGAGTTCGGATTGCAATGAATTAAATTGTTTCTCTTCATCTTACTAAGTTGTAACTTGTAACAGATTGATTATCAAAATATAAGTTTTTTTCAGAGTGTTTTCTATTTGATCAAATCTCACGTTGATCTGTACTTCTGGGCTTTCTTGCTGTTTTCGTATTTCCCGATAGAACTACGTGCCGGTTTCCACCCGCCTAATTCCCACTGTAAAAGTAAAACTCGTATTGATTCGTGGCCTTAATAAAAGGCCATATGCAGCCTTACAGGTACAACTTGAGACCAACTGTGGTATATAGCCGATATAACTAAATATGGGCCGTAACGATTACTTTTGCGGTTAAATACTTGTTGGGCTTTATAAGGCCCATTTATAACCAATTAAATGGAAAGTAGTGCACGTGTGTGTAAAAGTCCACGTGGCATTAATATAAAACATTCCTTCGTCGAACATTCAATATTTTTTTAGTTGGCATGGCTGACTTGACCAAGCATTACAAGTCGGTACGACATCATTTTACGTACTATCAACAAACGACAAGTATAACGACTAACGAAGATTATTATATACGATCGTCGATCACTAATCACATATGTTTTTTTTTACAAAATTATATAATACTTGTTACTTGTATATTATTTGGTCTTTTTGTTTTTCTTCGTTGACTATATATTGTTGATTTGTTGAAGTAAATGGTTTAGACCGATATGTCAAATTAAAATCAAGTTATTGTTGTAAAAACATATCCTATTTAATTCACCGCAAATTATGGAACCGACTGATATAATATAGAACGAAGATTATCTTCGCTTTATGTGAGGGCACTTGAGCTTTAACGACGAGTTATTTATTAATCGGACCTTTTTTCATAAACCTTGAATTGCCCTTCGAGGCATCCAAAAGCGTTTATGACACGAGGAAAAAAAAAAAATGTTACATGTCCTTTGATATTATTTTACAATATCGCTAATCGGAATTTTTTTCACTTTTTAACACCCACTTTTTTTGCTCTAGGGACAAATTTTTTTTTCTCCAAAACCCCCCCCCCCCCCCCCCCATATAAGGATTTTATAATTTTTATTAGTGTTATTATTAATATAATAATATAACATTTATTCTAACTATAATATTCGAATGGATTTCATAAAAGACAAATTGCCAATGCCAACTTAAAAAAAAAAACAAAATTAAACCCTTTATTTTTTTCAACCGTCTATCAAATGAATGATATTGATATTCCAATTTTCTTTACCTAATATGCATGTTCCAATTTTCAACACTTTGTTGTATGTTTTGCAGAATCACCACCATTGAATATATGTAGTATACCAAAAGTAGATAAAAAATTTTTTTTAAAAAAAAAAAAAAAAAAATATTTTTTTTTTTTTTATTTTTTTTTTTTTTTTTTTTATTTTTTTTTATTTTATTTTTATTTAAAAAAAAAAAAAAAAAAAAAAAAAAAAAAAAAAATTAAAAAATTAAAAAAATAAAAAAAAAAATAAAAAAAAAAAAAAATTCGCAAAATTCGAGGGGGGTGGCCAACGTTTAAACTTTTAAGTCACAATATAGTAAAAGTGTAGAACTATTTAATTTGTGTTTGACTTTTTTTTTTTTTTTTTTTTTTTTTTTTTTTTTTTTAACCTCCTAGATTGTTAACATATCATTCCCATGGCGACCAGCAAATTGAAAATTCTATGCTTTTGTCAACAATTTTTTTTTTGTTTTTTTTGTTAAAATTTGTTTTTATCAACAAATTGGCATTAGAAAAAACTATTTATACATTAATTAAATGTAACGTGAAGTAATAAACGTCATGTATGCGTAACTTTCATAGGGTTGTCTCTGTCTTCCCTTCGTTGAGTTTTTCCTCTATTAAGACCCCAAACAAAAAAAATTGTTCCTACATGAAATGTTGAAAATCTCAAAGCATAATTTGAAAGTCATATATATAGCTTGGCGTTGTTCGATGTTCGAGGAAACTCAAGAGATGACAATATTGTATAGGGATAATTATAGAATAGTCATTTGTCATATAAATTATGAGACTCAAATAATAGTAATTTCACTCTACGTACATTTGAGGAAGACATTTTCTTTATTGATGTATTGTTGATTATTATAATGTTGAAATTGAGAATGTTAATTAAATCTGTACGACTTTGAACATATTTTTCCGGGAAAGTCTCAAAGTTTTCAAAATTAATTTTTAGAAATAATTATAAAAAATCCACAGGCTTATATTATTGTAGTGCTAATCCAAACCTAGCAAATGATTCGAACTCAGTTCCGATATATATATTAAAGTGATTTAGTAAAATTTGATATAAAAAGTGTTACGAGACATTTTGTTTCGCATAAAAACCAAATTATTAGACTATAAAATTTTGGTAATGTGAAATTGTTTTTTCCCGAAGTTTTTATTTAAGTATGTATTTGTTTAGACTTTAGTAGCATGATAACATTCCTAATATTTCATGTGTTTGGAAAATTTATTTAAATATGTTAAATTAGAGATTTGGTTAGCTTGGACAAACGCGAGTCAAATGAGCCCCCACACATTTAAAGCTGTGAGTGACACGTTCGGGTACGTAATGGACTTGTACGGAGTCATGAAGCGATGAATAGTTGATTATACTATTATAAAGTATCATTTTCAAAATGAAAAAAAAACCAGTATTTCACACGTAAATCGTATTCTATATATGGTGTTATTACACATTACTTTCATTTTCAGTTGAAGAAACAATACATATACACAATACATATACAGTAAAACTTCTATAAATTAATAATATTAGGACCATAATATTTTGTTAATTTATAGTGATATTAATTTATCTATAAGTTAATAAATATTAATTTATAGTATAAAATAATATTTATTAATTTATAAAATTTTTTGTCAAAAATTAAAAATAAATAAATTAAAATTTTTGATCTAAATAAAATTAATGTATTGGATATTATAAATTTTAATAGTTCTGGACTTGAGAATTAATTTTTTTTTTTTAAATAAATTATTTTGATAATAAATAACAAAGATTATATATGAATTCACTTATATAAATAATTAACATAAATTTTAAATTTATGATTAGTAGTCTTAATTATTGTATTTAAACAGTCTATACAACTATTGAAATAAAAATTATGCATATTTATAATTTAAAATATTATAGAAAAGTTTGTTTTATTTTATGAAAAAATTATTTACATTATTATTATTATAATAATAAGATAGTTTAAAATACAACATAATATTTTTTATATAAAAAAATTTATTTATGAGTTTTAACATAAATTCATAAAAATAAAATTATATTATCTTTATATATATATATATAAATTTACATGATTATTAATTTATGTTATTAATGAGACTATTTATTTACATAAATTTTTTTTAAAAATTATTATTTTATTATCTTATCGAAATTGTTTATTTTTATACCATCCCAACTTGAGACCAATAAATTTTATTAATTTATAGTGTTTATTCATTTATCGAATATTAATTTATAAAGGTTCTACTACACAGTGATACAGATAAATGGAGTATACGATGAATAATATACATTATGCAAACATTGATACATATATATGTAATTATGTATGGCATCATGTTCATATATGCATATTAATCTGCCAATTGTTTATTCGAAAGATTAGAAACAAAGCAACAACACGTGACACTAAAAAAGAAAGTTATATAACAGTATAAGTTTGTTTTTTGGTTTTAAACTATATAAGTTTTGGCATCGTCTCGTCGTTTATACAGTCGAAAGTTATATACCAAAAAACTTTTTAGATTAACACAAATGGGTATCAAGTTGGCCAAAAAAAAAAGAGTCGAACCCAGATCTGTGTTCAGTTATTTATTCGTGTGTTCTTGTCTGCATATGAATAAATCTATGTGGAGGCATCTAAAGGACACACCGTACACAAACTAAACTTTTAAAACCTTGAAGACAACATAATGTGCAGCTAAATTGATCAATGACAACATAAAATTTCCTTAAAACGTTATGTTTTTAATATCGTGTGGGCTTGTATAACAAATCGGGACAGAAAATGTTTACCACGTAAGTATCACAGGTGTGGTTGCATCATAATTGTCATCAAACAATACTGTGCCAGCCGTTGAACCTTCCGTGACTCATCCTCTTCTCTGTATTTAGATCAAAAATTTGTTATAAAATTAAATATTATCAGTTTTAAGATTTTAATTCGCAAGTAAACAAACATAAGGAAAAAATTGAAATTATAAGAGAATGCGTAAGAAATTTTGAAATTGTGGTTAATGCTAAATTAAAGTCGTTTGATTAAAAAAGAAGTTAATAAAGAATTCTCTAGGTGAGAAAAGCAAAAGGGGAAAGTTTCTATTTACAAAATAAAATCCAACGGTTAAGATATTTTTCTCCTCATCCAACCGTCCATAGATCTGACTCAGTTTTTTCTTGGCTTCTTCTCTATTTAAACTTGTCTGCTCTTACTATTCAGCGTTTACACAGCCACAAAATCCTCAAAACTCCATATGTCTCTTTCTCTTCTCAACTCTTCTCCGATTATTATCTAAATCGATCAATCAAATGATAAGGAAAACAGAGCTTTGAAACTCTGATAAGTTTGTTTATTTGTTTCTGAAACAGAGGAAAACAGAGTAAAACTGTTCTGTTTTAATTTGGAGGCGTCAAACATTTTTCGATCTTCTCTTCTCTCTTTCTTTGTATTGTCTTAAAATTAGCTCTGTTCCTTGCTTTGTCAACGATGAGGAGGTTAAGAGGAATCAAAATTAGAAGACCAATTCAACGAATCTCGAGATGGATCCTCCGGAAAACCAGGATCCGCCGTTCAAGATACATCCGGTTAAGCCCGAACCAACCGGTTTGCAAGCCGAGAGCCATCACGAAGCTCATAAGTTGGGGTCGAAGTCTCACATCCCACAGCGCCAGGTTCCTTGGGTCTAAATGCTCAAATACAGAGTATATACCAATTGGACAGGATCCGATTCGAGAAAAACCCGACCCGGTTCCGAAAGGTCACTCGGCGGTTTACGTCGGTAGAAAAGACGGTGACTTTCAAAGAGTTTTGGTGCCAATAGTTTACTTTAACCATCCTCTGTTCGGTGAGCTTCTGAGAGAGGCAGAAGAAGAATTTGGGTTTTGCCAAGAAGGTGGAATC
This sequence comes from Cardamine occulta, assembly GCA_028015245.1. Classification (NCBI taxonomy): domain Eukaryota; kingdom Viridiplantae; phylum Streptophyta; class Magnoliopsida; order Brassicales; family Brassicaceae; genus Cardamine; species Cardamine occulta. The sequence continues at coordinate 1,084,921 of CM051381.1, read as the reverse complement.
ACTATCCCCTGTCCTTATTCGGATTTCAAACGGGTCCAGACCCGAATTGAATCCGGTTCGGGTTTCTGTAAATTTCCCTGGAACCGGCGCCGGCTATAACGACGGCGGAAGAAGATAATGATGAAAATTTTTTCTTAGCTCCTTTTACTATTTTCTACCTCTGTGACCTTTTCACGTTTGTCACTCTTTTTACCCTTTTGTTACATATGTGTATTTGTGAAAGTGAGATTTTTTCTTTTTTTAGTTTTGAAATTTAGGCGATAATGTAAATGATATAGAGATTTTTTTTTTCTTTTGCTTGAGTGCTTTTGGTATGATTATGATTTTGATTATGAATAAGATAGTGATTTAAAGGTGAATTATGAAAATGATACAACCCAAATGAAATTTTAGCACGATTCTATTCATCTGTGGACCTACACAAGATTTTGCTAGCAATCACAATAATTCATCATTGTTAATCCCACTAATTCTGCATATATTGGGAAATTATTGAGAGTTTCTTTGATCAGAATTTTCCAATAGGAAAAAAGTGCACGGAGTGCTAATTAGTCTACAGGAAAAATATATTAAATTTGATTTGCCTGCAAAACACTTAAATTAGAAAAATGGTTATAAATCTAATATTTTTCAATCTCTTTGGGTTTAATGATTAGTATTATTCAATCTAGTTTCGTGCAAGTGTTGAATTGGTGAAGTATGGCTAGGAAAAAATATGGGGAAAATACTGCCAAAAGGAGATATTCTAGCATTGAAATGTTCGTCGCCATTAGAGTCCCTTTCGATATCTCAATACGTAGTGGTGACTTTTTGGTGGAGAATCCACCAAAGAATCAATGATTTTCATGGCAAGCCAAAAGGATAAATTTAAAGAAAAAATACACTTAGAAAAAGAAAGCACATTCATATGTTGATAGTTTGATAGTTTATATAGCAAACAGCAAAGTCATTGAGTTGGCTCGTGGCTATATATAGTATAGGTTTTTGTTACAATTTGATTTGTATTATTTGTTTTCCAGTTTATCTGAATAGTGATAAGAACCATGGTTAATGTATTTAACAAAACAAACATAGTTAATGTATACAAATGATAAGGTAGTCTTAATAACATTAGGATTTAGTTTACAAGATTTAGTTTAGTACTACTTGTATTTAATTAGCATGGAACAAGAAATGAGTATCGTCACGTGTTCTTTGTATGAAAATTCGTACTTGTCTCGTTTGTAGATTGTATCAAGCAATGTACCTACAGCAAAATCTCAATAAATTAATACTCGATAAATTAATAATTTCTCTAAATTAATAAATTATCCCGATCCCAAGTTGGACCGGTATAATATTTAACACATTTCGATAAGATAATAATTTTTTTGAAATCTCTATGTAAATATATAGTCTCATCAATAACATAAATTAATAATCATATAAATTTATTTTATATATATAAGATATTTTAGTGGAATATAATTATAATGTTGTTTATTTATTCGTAAATTTATAATTTTGTTGGAGTTTATCTTTATTTTTCTTAAAACATCAAAAATATATGATATTATCTTCCCAAATTGCATCAAAAATTATTAAAAAATTTTATATATGCAATAATTATTTCCTAATGTGTAAATACATTAAAACACATCGAAGTATTGTCTTCATTTTTTTATTTTTTATATAATATTTTTTTAATTTGGAAAAATTATCTATAAATTAATAATTAATAATTTATCAATTAATTAATTATCTCTATAAATTAATAAAATTCTCCGGTCCCAACATTATTAATTTATAGAGGTTTTACTGTATTTTGCTTGTTAAACTAGCAATATTACTATTTTCACACTTCATAACATTAACTATGGCTAACAATTTGGAAGCTATTCAACAGATGAGTAAATCTGAAAAAATACCTTACTTTCCGTTTTGTGCGATATTTCAGATTTCCATTTTAAATTAAATTTATTAAAAATTAGTGGGATATTTCAGATTTCCATTGGGCTTGGGTTGGTTGTTTCATAGATTGGTCCAATTTCAATGGAGTTGAAATTAGTATGGATAAGTAGTGGCTGTAACAATCAATGATTAATCTTCTCCAAGGGCATATACCAACTTCAGAAATCAGAACACAAGTTTAGACCTTCGACCAATTAACATTTTGACTTTTATAACAAAATTCAACCGAACCGGATATATTATCGTTGGTCCAAGTAATTGCATCGATGTAAACATCTTTTGGGAGGAGGGAGGGGAAACACTTACTAATTTATCTTCTTTTTGTTTTGTTTTGTTAAATGACTTACTAATCTATCTCTTAAACTATATTAATAAAAATCAGATATGATCTAAAGAACGAATTTTGAGTATTTGCTAAACATGACCCCTAATTCCCAAATTAGTTAATGTTCAATAGCTTATATACACTACAAAGCGGTCCAATGAGCAGATGAAGAGTAGAAAATACAAGCAGTGAAACAAAATCATCAAAACATGGGCTTGAATCTCATTCACAGCTCAATAGCCCAATAGATTTATCATTTAAAAAAAAAATTGTAATTGACATCTAAACAGAAGTTAAATTTGGATGATAATAGTCTTAACACACCATATTAAGAAAGTAAGAATTGTGATAGATAATTATTTATGGTACATGTGTTCAATTTTATAATACTAGAAGTTAGAAAAACTAATCAATATGTGGTTATACTAGAAGTCAAGTTGCATTTTGATTCGAGTTCTCAGAAGATTACATCAACTACGGTTGAGAATCCTACTTGCCTCGACGGCAAAAAAAAAAAAAAAAAAAAAAAAAAAATCCTACTTGCCTCTATGATGATCACTAGTCTCTTGTTTAATTTCATATGAAGATTGGACCTTCTTTGTGTATAATTTACTTTGAATAATGCATAGCATCAGATATAAAACATCTCGTACAATCTACCAAAACCGTGTTTTACATCGTCTCTGTGTGGATTTTTCCCTTAACTACCAATCTTATAAAAATTCATCTTTATTTGCAAATTCGATGATAATTAATTAAATTTTTTTCTTTCTATATTTGATTTAAATGTTAAACTAGTGTGAAGTAAGGTTTATGGATCAACAAGCTCTTACACGGTTACACCAACTCTCTAGACTATGTAGATCCTAGATCAAACTATAGAAACACACTTTTATGTCGTGATACCCGACCAAGTATGTATTTTTGTGGGCAAAAGAAAAAAACATTACATATTTCAGAGATCTTGCCTATATATCTCTCGAGCTGTCCCAACCTAAAATCTATTGACTTGGTAATGATTCCTTCTCTTGGTAATGAGAGTAGTGACTATATATATACTATACATTCTCATGGTGCTTTTCTTTGTAGGAGCTTCATGGTTATCCAAAGATGGAAGAAATCGCAAGCTCACATTTGCCTCAGTGTCTCCAAATATCTATATAGAGTATTTTGAGATAAAAGATGATGCCTGAGGCTGACCAAGAGAGAAATCCAAAAGCTGAAACCGAGTTTGGCAAATACATCTTAAAGAATGCAACAGCTCTCAAGAAGCTTACTATACATGGTTAGATGAAAAATAACCTGTGTGTGATAGCGTTCTTGAGCAAATTCCCACGTTTCGAAATTGCTCTTTTAATAGAAGTGAAGATGGGTCTGAGGACCAGCGAGATATCGGGTAGGTATTGTATTTGTATGTAATTCATTCTTTGACCCGATCCCCTATTATGCCGATGATAAGATTCTTTGAAATTTCGGCTAGTCTAAAGTTTTTTTTTTTTTTTTTTTAATTCTTTCTTGTTCGTACTACTAACCTATGATGATCAAGTTTCGATTGCAGTTTACGTGTAGTAATCTTTATCAATGTATTTTTGAGAAATTCCTTTGGTTCGTGGTCACGATTTAAAGTTGTTTGTTTCTACCACTTGAAAATTCTCCACTAACTTGAGGAGAATATTGTGATGGAATTGATATAGCGAACATATACTAATCAAAAGGACATTATTAAAACGGGACCCTCTTTGCACAAAAGAAGTCTTAGCAAAAGAGACACCCAAAATCAAATCATCTTTTAATTGTTTGTAAATCATTTTACGCACTCTTAAGTCTAATCAACTAATATACCAATTTTTATCATCCAATTTGTCGACTCTTTGATACTGATTCGTTATAAGTGAATGTTTTCGGCCAAGTCACAATTAAGTTTTTTAATGTGGAACGGTCGATCTATAGGGTCGTCCATTTTTGAATTCTATCCAAAATGAGAAAAACTGTGCTTATTCTTATATGATTTTGTTAATGTCAAAAGAGACTCTAAAATTTTGACCATATAAATCTAAGGCCCGAAGCCATAGTTTATTTTTGTATATGTTTTAGACGGATATGTCAACATATTATGAAGTTTTGCATTGGCCCTACATGTATCCACATATCCCATGATCAAAGTATAAACCATACTGATTTGTAGAATTATTGTAGCCGCCGTCATAACTCGCGAGTTGTAAACGACAAAAAAAATTCATATATCTTGGGTCGGTCCACACACTGATGAACCTAATAATTCCAAAAAAAACATTAAAACACTATGAATAAGATAAAATCAGAAACTAAAACCCCATTTGAAAACAAACCCAAAGAACCCCAAAAAGAACAAAAATATGAGAAGACTCTTTCTCTCCTCTCTCCTCTTCTTCTCCTTCTTCCACTCATCATCCTCCACAAGATCTTCAGCAGAATCTCACATCTTCATCTACGGTGGATGTTCACCGGAAAAATACACACCAAACACTCCTTTCGAATCAAATCGCGACACTTTCCTCTCCTCCGTCGTTACTTCCTCCTCCGACGCCTCATTCAACAGCTTCGCCGTCGGCAACGACTCCTCCTCCTCTTCTTCTTCCGCCGTCTTCGGCCTTTATCAATGCCGTGACGATCTTCGATCATCAGACTGCTCAAAATGCATCCAAAACTCAGTCGATCAAATCACTCTCCTTTGTCCTTACTCTTACGGTGCTTCTCTCCAACTCGAAGGCTGCTTCTTACGGTACGAAACCAACGACTTTCTCGGAAAACAAGACACGAGTCTTAGGTATAAGAAGTGTAGTTCTAAGAGTGTGGAGAATGACTACGATTTCTTTAAACGGAGAGACGATGTGTTGTCGGATCTTGAGTCGACTCAGCTCGGTTTCAAAGTTAGCCGGTCCGGTTTAGTCGAGGGTTTTGCTCAGTGTGTTGGTGACTTGAGTCCTAGTGACTGTACGGCTTGTCTTGCAGAGTCTGTCGGAAAACTAAAGAATCTTTGTGGCTCGGCAGTTGCAGCTGAGGTTTACTTGGCTCAGTGCTATGCTCGTTATTGGGGTTCTGGTTACTATGACTTCTCTTCAGGTCGGTCCATAAATTTGAAATCTTCATTTCATTTATTAGTTTTCTTCATTTCATTTACTAAATTTTTTATATGTAATTAGAGCAAAAATTACATAACATTTTAATTCGTTAATTATGTTTAGTATTATTTAAAAATGTGAGAATTTGACATAGTTTAAATTTCCGCCGCTTATAATTGAGAAAATCACGAGTCTAGTCGCTTCTTGGTAGCACGAGAAAGCTGAAGAAATTATAAAATTTTCCTCCTCTTTTTTCCTCTGCAAAGACACCGTTAAGTATTGAATAAAATAAATTTAATCTTTTGGATTATTCGTTGGAAAATTCGAGCATCATGATTATAATATCATTGGTCAGAAAAGAATGTTGTTTGCAAATATAATATAGTTATACTATATATTATTCTTTTCTTTATAGGCATAGCCACCCATATCCCCAATTCCAACTTTAATTTTAAATATTCTTTATAGCTTGATCGATATCACACAGTCCAAAAGTCACTGCATCTTAGAAAATCTAATTCTTTGCTTGATATATGGTCTTATCTTATGTAGTTTGTCTCATACTATAAGATATTTCTAAATTTAATCTTACTTCCGTAATTAAGATCCAACGAACGGAGATCACGTGGGGAAATCAATCGCGATCATCGTAGGAGTCATTGCTGGATTCGCAATTCTTGTTGTTCTCCTCTCCCTCTGCAGAAACTCTATGCGTAAGTATATACTTACTTGCCTAATCTTCACATGATTAAAAGCAAATCACCTAGTTTCTAAAGATTCAAATTTTGTTTATTTATCTAATATTATTGTTTTACTGATTTGCAGATTGATATAAAGAAGACCTGATTCGGGATAAAAGATTCTAGGGACTTTTTTTTTTAATGTTTGTTTGAACTTTTTAGCTTCTATTTTTTATTTTGGAGAAACACATCTGTTACCATTTCTTATTGATTAGTTTTGGTTTATCAAATGGAAACCTCGAAACAACAATAATATATGATTTAGGTTTGAGGTTAGTTAAATATTTGAATAGTGACTCGTATTTTCTGCCTTAAAAGATGATAACTTTGTTCCGTTAATTTAAATTGTAGGCTTATGCGATTTTCATTGGCAGGCGCAATTATTCCATACTCATATTTAGATTGTATAATTAGATAACATTTGGAAATATTATAGAACAACGTGATTCGATCTGAGTACCGCACCACATATTCCATTGGACCACTAAAGTATGATCTAGGCTCCGGCCCACTAGGCTTCTACGCCGTGCAGCAAAAATCAATATCTACGACAACATTCTCTTACGAAGCCCGACAAAAATATTCTAAGTTGAGTCAAAAGAACCCATCTTTTGTATTGGCAAAACTCGAATGGAAGCTTCTAAGCAATGACTTTCGACTTTGGAGAAATAAAGACTCTGAATGCTTTTTAACTCATTGTGGATGGACCCTACATTGTCGCTAGAAATTATGGATTCACTAGAAAATGGGTTTCAATGGAAATATGTTTTACTATAACCTGTTTTAGGTGAATGCATAAAGTTTAAGAAATAAATTAATGTTTTTTGTTTTTTCTAGATAATTTGACTAATGATAAAATATTCTACACAATATAAGTAGTCACAAAAGTTATATACATTTAATTCTTTATATAGAAAGTTGAAAAAAATTACTAAAACATCTTCTATAGTGAAAAAAATATCTCTAAAACATCATATAATATGAAACAGAAGAACTATTATTATGTTTTAACGAATTAATTTAAATTGTCTAAAACTAATGGCGTTTTTAGTATATTCAACAATTCTAAAGTTATTCTATTAAAAATGATTCTCAATTAATAGTATAGATGAATAAACAAATGCTCAATATTATCCACTTTTATTTTATGAATACTAAGAGAGTACTCACGCATTACATAGATGCGATCACTTTTTTATAGTATAGATGAATCTTGTGTGCACACATTTCTTTCGCTTCCTTTCGATATGCAACTGGAAGTGTTCTCCAGACTTCCCATTCGCTATATTCAAGAACTCAAGCTGGTCTGCAAGCATTTCAACGAAATAACTAACCTGCCCCATCAGCTTCGGAGCAAGCTTCGCAAAAGTCTTCTACTTATCCGTTTCCGCGCCTCCGTCAATGATAAATTCGGGTACCTTTATTGGGTACATTATCCAAGAAATCGAGGAAGTATTGATACTATCATTGGGTACAGCTAAATACTCATTCTGTTTCATTTGTAGTTTTAAAGTTTAAAATTTGTTTTATTATAAATGTTATTTTGTATTTCCAATGCTTTGAGAAAATTTTCTATAACTATCCTTATTATTTTAATTTATTAACCAATGACAATAAATGTAGAGTATATTAATAAGGGATAAAAGAGACAAATTAATTGTTTTTTTAATTAGTGTGTAAAATGCTTAAATTACAAAAAAAATGAAACAGAGAGAGTATGATTTTTTTTTTAACCTTTAATACTCATATTATGCTTGTGCATTTTTTTTTTGTGAATTTATCAAAATCAACCAAAAGATAACATTTTTTGTTACAAAAAAGCATTAGAAATTTTTTTGGTCATGATCTATCTTTAAAAATGTGTAGTTTGTTTTCAAATATTGTAAACAAAGATAATACTCACGGAATTTAAAGCGTTTTAAAAACGCTTGATCAAGTAAAAATAAACGAAAGGATAGGTTTCAAATTTATGTCACCTTGACAATGATAAATAATTTACATATAATAATTAGCAAGAACATAAGATGATGCTAAAATGTGTCAGCGGAAAAAAAGTTGAAACCAAGGTGAAGGCGTAGCCACAGAAGCCAAGCACTGGATCATCCAGTATCTCGCTCCAACATCATTGGATTCTGGATAGAAAACTGCCGTCTTCAAACGAGTAGCATTCGCTAGAAGGTATGTCGCCACCTCTTTATCTCCTCGTCTCCCTTTGTAACCGTACCACTCGAAAGCTTCAAGACTAGACAACAAACACTTGGGAACACAACTCGGTCGCTTCCAGCAATCTGGGGTTTCTTTACTAGAAAGAACAGGTTCATGTACCTAAGAACAAGTAGCAACAACACAGTTAACATCAGTCCAATCATTCAGGGTGAACAAAAAAGCATGTTAAAGCAACCACTTACATCATTGAGTCTGAGAATGCCTAGTTTGGGAGAAGCTTGGAGCATATGAGTGAGAAGATCCCACCAGCCTTGAGCACATGTAGTCAGCTGCATATCAACAAGGCGGTGGAAGATCATGCCAGAAGAATAAAGAACCTGTACACCACATCAAAAACAACAACAACAACAACATGAGGAAACTAAAGCAAATTATTTTAAAAAATCAATCAATCTAAAATCTGTTTATGAAATATGCATGGCACCTCTGAAAATGAAAATGGTAAAGATAGATAAAGACAGCTGGCACAAGTAAACGCTTCCAGAAACTTGTAGTCAAATCCATGACTAGTCATGTCAAGACATGCGTTTTCTAACTTAGGCATATACTCAATTCGATGGTAGTCGTAAAGGACATCATCATCAATGTGAAGATACTCAAGAGAAGGAGCGTCTATCACAAACCCACTACCCTTTTCGTCGAATCCATCGTTGGTCATCGTTAATTTTCGTAAAGAAGGCACCACGAGAGCGACGTCAAGCTTATCTTGTTTCACAACGAGATATTCAAGTTTAGGACAACCAGATATAAGCCTTGCAAGAGACCCAATATCTACGGCTTGACACTTGGGACCAAGTGTGAGATACAAGCTCTCTAGAACCGTTGCTTTATTTGACAGCAAAGACCTGTAAACAAACTACGTGAAGCTCGTATAGTCACCATCAATGTAACTACGATCATCATACTCAAGGTTTGATACGAAACTCCAAAGATGCTGCCATCTTTTCGACAAACAACTTGTGGCCACGACATGTTTTATCGGGACATGTGAAAGTACTCGGATGAGCAAGTCGTCTGATATTTGACTGATGATGTCCATGTCGTTTTACTCTCAAAACCAAAGATAACAAAATATAAGATTAATTAATCGATTATACGCTTACGTTAACTGTCTGCAGACTAGAGAACATACAGAAAAAGGGAAAAACTTACGTCAATTGTTCGTAGATATGTAGTTTCGTGTTTGTCAAGCTCTGTTTGAGAGTAAAATTCTAAAAACTTATTATTGAGATTTATAGATTTAACTTTAACATAATTGCTAAAAATAAATTACCTATTGTAATATGTCAAAACTAAATTAATTTCCAAATTAAAACAATTTTCTATTTTATTAATTATTTCTTTTTCTTTGGTCATGGGACTACTAACACATGTCTTCATTACTCATCTTCTTCTTTCTTGTTTCAATCCCTAGACTCTTCTTCCTGGAACAGAGACAAGTTTATCCCAACAAGCTCTCTCGTCTTTGTCTCTGGAAACCAATTAAAAACCCCAAGAAAAGAAAAGGACGAGATCAGCTAATTCTTAAACCCTAAGCTAAGTCGGTGGTACTACCCACTAATTAACATAATACAATGAGCTAAACCATGCCAGGTATAGATTTTAAGACAAATTAAAAGCTCATGAGTCATAAATTAATGTACATGGTTTTTTTAGTCTATGAAAAAGATGGAAGATATTATTAACTTTCACTAATTTTATAAAATAGTACTCAACAAAAAAATATTTGTATTTTATACAAAAAATTATATAGTTTAGTGCACATTTTCTAATGATTATGTTATGGTGGGCCGGGAAAAGCTATTATATCTACTGTAATAATGAGAATATGACTTCATTCAAAAAAAGATTGTATAGAATTTAGATTTAATCTAATAATCTCTCAGCTCTTGAAGTTAAATAAACTTAAGAAAATGAAAAAAATAACATTTTTGTTGACAGTCGATATATCCACGAATGCGTTCACTTTGATACGGCGTCGCGTTTATTTACGGCCTGGAATATAATGCGTAATTAATGAATTACTCTCATATGCATGGCCATCAATAATCATATAAACAAAAGCTTACACATAGTCTCACACGTGCCTTATATCTCTCTCCATGTGTTAGATTCCTCGCCACCCTCTTCATCTACGTTATACGACAAGTTCTATTCCTCATTTGCTATTAATAACACCACTACAACAACAACAATCATTAAAAAATTTACTAAAAATGTACACGTTTGTAAAAGTCACCGGCTTCTTCACCATCATGTTCTTTTTAGCCGCTCCAGCCATCGCAGCCGCCTCAAACAAAGCTGAAGTGGATGTGCTTGAGACGGCTCGAGCTGCCGTGGTTGAAGCCAGGGCTAGGTTTGGGTCGATTGCCGTGGTTAAGGCCAAAAATGAGGTTGCTAGTGGTTACTATAATATGGGTTTAAGTGACTGTGAGAAGCTGTACGATGAGAGTGAGGCTAGACTATCGAAACTGGTTGTGGCTCATGAGAATTTTACCGTTGAAGATGTTAGAACGTGGCTAAGCGGCGCGCTTGCAAACCATCACACTTGTTTAGACGGCTTGGTTCAGCTACATCAAGATCACACGCCAATGGCTCATAGCAACGTCACGTTCGTGCTCCGTGAAGCATTGGCTTTGTATAAGAAGCCTAGAGGTCATATGAAAAAAAGTAAGAACATCTATTGATATCTACGTTCATTCATGTATACAAAATTAAATCAAATGATAATAACACAATGCATCGCTCTATTTTTTCAAATTGCCAATGATGGTTTTTTGCTAGACGCATCATGTTTTATCACTATATAACGGTTGTAGACTCCAAAGACTAGTTAGAATATTTTTTTGAGATCACACGGTATATTATGGATTGACATTGTGTAGGGCTGCATGGGCAAGCGAGACAGAACCATGGACCAGTGAGACCAAAGCATCGACCACCGAGACCAAAGCATCGACCAATAAGACCAATCCATGTACCATCGGGACCTAACCAAAGCGGCGGAATGTTAGTGTCGTGGAACCCGACAAAGTCAAGGGCGGATTTCGTGGTGGCTAAGGACGGTTCGGCGACTCATCGGTCGATAAATGAAGCATTAGCCGCCGTTTCAAGAATGGGTAAAAATCGGTCGAATAGAGTGATAATCTACATAAAAGCGGGTGTTTATAACGAGAAAATCGAAATAGATAGAAAAATAAAAAATATCATGCTAGTTGGTGATGGTATGGACCGTACAATTATCACGAATAACAGAAACGTCCCAGATGGTTCCACGACTTATGGATCAGCTACATTCGGTAATATTATAATCACATATAACTTTTTATTTAACTTCAGATATTATATAATACTATACTTTTGCATGTTGATACTTAGTAATTAGTTGATATGATATATAGGGGTGTCCGGCGATGGATTTTGGGCACGGGACATGACGTTCGAGAACACGGCAGGACCACATAAACATCAAGCCGTGGCGTTGAGAGTGAGCTCGGATTTGTCTTTATTTTATCGGTGTAGTTTTAAAGGATATCAAGATACTCTTTTCACGCATTCGCTTCGTCAATTCTACCGCGATTGTCATATTTATGGTAATTATCTTCTTCTTTTTCCAACATTTATGGTATTATCTATATATGATTGGTTAAAGGTTATAAATTTATATAGAAACTAGTCATAATCATATATGTATGAATTAAGAATTCAAGGAGATTTTCGATAGGTACGATTGATTTCATATTTGGAGATGCGGCTGCTGTTTTCCAAAACTGTGATATATTTGTGAGACGGCCAATGGACCAACAAGGCAATATGATTACAGCTCAAGGAAGAGAAGACCCTCGTGAAAATACAGGTAGTCGGATTCATACCAAACCGAAAAAACAAACAAAAACTGAAATGATCATAAAGTTTGATTAAAAACTAAAACCGGATCACATCAATACATATTAGAATCAACTTTATTTATGGTTACTAATATTAAACCGAAAAAGAAAATCTGAAATCTAACCTGAACCCGGGTTAATTTGAACACTCTTATGATCGATAATATACATTTTCTTCATGGTTAATGTTAACCGGTTTTCTGATGACTTGGTTTTATAACACTTGATCAGGCATTTCAATCCAACACTCACGGGTCAGGCCAGCACCAGAATTCGAGGCGGTTAAAGGCCAGTTTAAGAGCTACTTGGGGCGGCCGTGGAAGAAGTACTCTCGGACGGTGTTTCTCAAAACGGATATCGACGAATTGATTGACCCGAGAGGGTGGACAGAATGGAGTGGCGATTTCGCTCTGTCGACGTTGTATTATGGCGAGTTTATGAACACCGGAGGTGGAGCTGGGACTAGTAGAAGGGTAAGTTGGCCTGGATTTCACCTCCTTCGCGGCGAGGAAGAAGTTTCTCCGTTCACGGTTAGTCGATTTATACAAGGAGATTCTTGGATCCCTATTACCGGTGTGCCGTTTTCTGCCGAGGTTTGAGCCGGTCTTGAGTAATTCAAGATAATAGCAACGTGAACATAATATTTATGTTTATTTTGAATATTGCACTAATATAAATTTAATTTGCCAAAACTGTAACTGTAAAAACCAAAACATAACACAATATTCAAAATCAACTCTCCACGACAATACATATGCCTAACAGTCAGAAGCCAGAGGAATCGACCAGTGCAGAGTAAGACGCATTCTCGTCCGAAGCCGTCATCTTATCCCCGGTCATATCCCTAGTTACCGTTCTGTTTCTGGTCTTGAACACTACTTCATGGTCTAAACCAGCCAACTCACACAATTCTAATCTCCGAGTCTTAGTCAATTCCATGTCAGCTTCCCAACAAGACTCTGAAATTATCTCTATCACTTTCTCCATCTTATCCTTTGTTACTAAGATTCCGTTTTGAAGGAGTGCAAGATAGACTTGTTCAGCTGCCGCCTTTCGA
>CM051381.1:971535-1071535 GCA_028015245.1 Cardamine occulta | reverse complement strand
ATCTGGATCATGTGAAAACAAAATATCGAGTAACCAAAATGTTTTTACGAAGTGAACAGAATGTGTTTTATACTAAAGTGACAAGTACATTTGGGTATCGGTGGCCAAGGAATGCAAGAAGCTGAGAGAAGGCTTTTGTACTGATGGGATCTGAGACTGAAGCGATATATCCAAGTATTGCAAGGCCTCTTTTTAACTTCTCGAAGTCCTTAGAAGCTCTTAGTTGGACAGCTAGAGAATCCATGACACCCGCATAGAAACTCAGCGTATAAGTCTGAAATAAAATGACAGATTAGCTCTGTATGTATTTATAATCATTCTATATCCTTTGGCAATTTGAATCCAAAGAGGTAAATTTTAAACCAACCTCTTGATTCAGAAAAATCTTCTTGCTGAAGAGGATCTCAATTGTCTGTATAAAATAGAAAGGTCAAGACATAACCACAGAGAAGGTAGATGTTAATACAAAAGACGGTGAGTGTGTTTACCTTTAGACAGGGTACCATAACTCTGTCACATTTCTTGTACTCTTGAAGTATCCAGAGAATGTCATCACACAATGCAGACTCTCGGGAGTGTTGTTCTTTAGGGTCTTTAGCTTCACCTTCCCTCATATACTCCAGCAATGCAAAGAGCGAAGCCTTACTAAGTGAATCTTGTAATCCTCCAATTGATATTACTAATCCAGACATCACCTCTTTGCTGTAACAACTGAATTTTAATAGCTGCACAAAACGTGGGAAAGAGAAAGTTGGCACCTACAAAAGAAGATAATAAATTATAGTCAGATAGACCCTTTGAAACCGATGAAGCAACCAAGTCTTCAGGATCTGCTTACCGCCCATTGTAAACTTGCTTTGTTGGGAAGAATTTCTTCCAGTTTTTCTCTATGAGGTATGAAAGGGACGGAAACAGTTTTGTTATACAAAATCCTTTGAAGAACCTTTGCAGCAGTTTCTCTTAATTTATCCATTTTCTCCACTCCTTGCTTCACAATACCTCCAATTAGACAGGTCGCAAGATTTGAATCGAAAAGTGAGGATGTATCATTCTTATGTTCACCCGCTGAATTTATTCCGATTTTCTTACAGAGGATATATGTACACTTCTCAAGGCCATGAACTGCAGCTTCACGAACCCAAGAACCTACATCACCTCTATTGTCAACTGAATAGTCATTAAGAGCTTTCAGTAAAGTATCCATCACTTCGGTCTTGATAAGAAATAAAAGAGACAGGTCATTGTTTTCAGGATCATTTGCTCTTTTCTGAGTAAGAGTCTCACACACGGATGTGAGTCCCTTTACAGCATTCACACGTGCCTCTGCATCTCTATCTTCAGGGTTCACCTGCTTGGAAGAAAAAACATCCATCAAAGTCAACTCTTTCATTCTGTTTTCCAAAAGTTTGAGACTGATGTAATGAAGTCGTATGTTGTCTTCTTTACCTCTATCTTACATGCACTGCAGAGCTTCAAAACTACATCCTTCCATTTTGAAGCTAATAGTTCATATGGCAACACACCTAGTGCAAGTGCAGAACCTCTTCGAACAGCTACATTTGGGTCCATTAGATGTTTCTGGTGCTTTGATATTAAATCAACAGATTTCTTATCATTGCCAACGAGATAGGATTGCACAAGCTGTTTAACAGCACTGACTGCTGCATTCTGTATAATAAGTTAAACTTGTCAACTAATGAATTATGCTAACAGAATGAGAATAAATAACTTCATGACAACTAGAAAGACAGGCACCTGTATTTGAGAATTAGGATGTCTTAAATTCTCAGTGAGGGTTTCAAGCAGGATCTGTTCTGTTCTCTCAGCTAATCTCACATGCGATAACGAGATACACTCGATAAACCGCGAGACAGCCAATCGCATTATTTCTCCTCCTTTTCCACGGTAAAGGCGTGCTTTCTCAATGGAAGGGACAATCCCAGCCATACGCTTATGGCTATCTGTAAAAATTGAGTGCCACAGGAACCTTTATTATAAGGGATAAAGATGCCAGCCATCAAACTCTGTTAATATTTTCCTCTGAGCAAAAATCAAATTCAAAGAGGGGCAAATAAAGTCTGAGTAAATCTAAGGTGATATGGTTCTAGATTCCAAGATGGTTCCCATAGTTTTGGTTTTCCATACTAAAAATGATATGTAATTACATATGCAAGGATGACACAAAACCCAAAGCTAGAAAATAGATGGTACCAACCAGCAGAGAGGACATAGCCACACTGGTGCAGAGCTAACACAACCTCTCCAGCTGCCAATGTTGCACCATGGCGCATGCACAAATCAGTTGAAAGGGTACAAGGAATTAGTTTCTCCAGCACATAGTTGGCAAAATGCTTAGGCTCGTATTTAACAAGAGCAGCAAGAGCTTCTCCAGCAAGTTCTCTCAAGCTTTTATCCTGAAGTCATAAGATTGAACAATTAATATATTATGAAAGCTACAACTAGGAACAACGATTTGATACAGTTCCCAAGCAAACAATTGGCTCTAGTTTATGGGTTGTTGAATATTGATATTAGTTGTCGACCACTTAAGAGAAAACTGTTCCACATTACATTATATTTGGCTCACAGAGAAATCAGAGTAAACCAATATCAAAAAGTGTCTATAATAAGCATACCCAGTGGCAGATCTTGTTGTATAGCAATTCATCCACAAAAGGATATAGATACCCTTCATATTGGGCAATGGAAACAGCAACCTGAAGGTAAGAGTTCACCCGAGAAGAAAGGGAAAAATAATCAGCTATGTTCACTATGTCAATCCCATGAGGGTAATTTCCCTGCCTTCCAGCATTCTCTTGGAAAGCCGCGGCAGCAGCCCTTCTACAGTTCACCTGATTAACGAAATAAATAAACTTTACGCAATGAAGAGATGTACAAAAACACAAATCTTCAAATCAAACAAGAAACGGCAAACAGAGTATATAGTCAAAAGAGGGATTAGTACCTCTCTATCAAAGGAGCCCACTATCAATAAATCTGGAGCAAGCTGATCCAGTACGCTTTTCATATCTTTGTGGTTATAGGCGCGCCCAAATGCCCAACAAACATAGGCAGCTGCATCACGCACATGAGATCCAACACTGTGCGGACCTCGACGAACATCGTAATGGAGTGCCTACATATGATATTTAGATATAAACCCATAGAACTTCTGCATAATTTGAGTGAGTGATGCCATTGCTTCGTATACATTGACTAGAGAAATAAGAAATTATGTGCATGGGATAGAGGACGACCTTCACAATAACTGGGATGACTAGTGGGAAACTTCTAGGCAACAGTAACCCTCTACGGGCCAGTTCAGCTAAGGCCAAACAACCCCCATGCCATGAACCATCTCCCTGAATGTCATGAAAATCACAATAACAGTCAGCTAGATATGCCTACTTTTAATGGGATCTTAGTACATGCAAGCAATGCTGCCAGATATCCACTAAGAGTACCTCTCCTGGTGAAAACAGCTCCAATACAGATGACAACACCTCTTCAGACAGAACAGATGTTAGTCGCGAAGTTACACGTCCTATACCCTTAGCAGCAGACCAACGAACCACAGTGTCCTACACGGATCAGAAAATAGTAAATTTTCGAAAGGACAATGCTTGCAGATCTTAGTAACATGTGAGATTGTCTGGTTGGCAGCTACAAGTTTCATGTGGCAAAAAGTTCGCATCATATATCAATTCAGGCTCATAACAGCTTTATGTGCAGTGTCAGCTATTTATAACATTCAAGACTTGTTTGAGAGTTATCTGGTCACTCGAGTCTACAACTTGGTACAAAGATTTCTGGGCATCTAGCCGTATAAGTTGAGACATAAACACCTCAAGTTATCAGCCTAACAGTAGTATCTCTGATTCTCACCCTTTAAACATACCGTGTCTCTCAAACCAGAGAGTAACATTTCAATAATCTCTTCTAAGATTTCTGGAACATCCATATCTTCATCCTCTTGGTCATCCGAACTTTCTGGTTGTGAGACAACAGTCACCGTATGATCAGGCACCAATCTTTGGGATGAACTGGCAGACATATTATCAGAAAGAGAGGCGGTTCGAGCCTACAGGTAATTCAATAAGTAAGTTTCGGATGAGAAACTGAGAATGACTACCAAAGATTATGTCAATTAAGAACATAAAACATAAAGAGTAAAAAATATAAAAAACCATGACGAGGAAATTGCTCTTTGCACTACTATTCTACAAGCTAAAGGGTATGTACCACATAGCGCCAGGAAGGTGAGCGATGAGGAAGACAAACAAGCCCTATCCTCTGAGTTAACTTGATCAAATACTTGCGAAGCAGAGAACTTTTAACTGCAGCATTTGATTTGCTTAGCACGGTCACATCATTCAATACAATAGGAAGCACATCTAGCAACGATTTCTGGCTAGCAGTCTGCCAATAAGAGTAGACATATAAGATCCAGATGCAAAATGCAACAACTTAAGTGATAAAAACCAGCAATATTTCTACAAGATTAAAAACAGGTAAAATCAAATCGAATCTGTACTTTACTGACATCTATATATGTCTGACGTGTTCAATATGGACCGTTATTAAACAAAGTGGAAAACTCCAGGTTACAAATAGAAGAAACCTTAAAAATGGCAGCAAGAGCTTCCATCACACCAAGCAAGCGAAAGTGGTTCAGGACACTATCTTCCTTAGAGGATAAAACTTCATGTGTCCACTCAAAAAAGCTGAAATGGAAATGCCACAATACAACAAAGAAAAGTTAGTTCATATATTCAAGCTGAGTAATTCGTACAGGTTACAAGAGTAAAGAGCAGTTTACAAACAATCTTATTGGTGAAGTCAAGCGTTCAAAGAGAAACAGAACGGATTGCTGATGGTCATAGGAACAGACCTTGAAAAAGCTTTTCCCATATCCGGACGAGTTAAAAGCTTAGAGAGAAGCAATCCTGATATCCTGCGCATTGGTCCAGCACTGCACAGATAGTCCTTACAGAAACCTAATATCTTCAATACCAAAGGAGCAAGGTCGTCCACACCAAAGGTCTTGTCATTAGCAATGCTTGTATCAACAGAAGATATATCAAACGGGACCAACACAAGGATTGAAAGCCACAAAAGAGTAACACATTTGGCTTCCATTTCTCCAGTGCTTTCTTGCCTCAAGGCAGAAACAGAAGTCGTGCTATGACACTTCTCCAGGAGCAACACGGCGAGTTCCAGATCGGATACTTGATGCGGAAAGAACTTGATAACAGCTTTGTAGCCGCAGACGGTAACTAAAGCATATATAATGATGCTTATTGGCCTAATAATTTCAAGAATTTCATCAGGTTTAGCTTCTAACTCAACTGTTTTGGAGCGGATGATAAACATTAATGGAGAAACTATGCTCTCCAAGTAAGGTTCCACTAGTTGACCTTGCTCCTGGTATTTATCCATCTACAATACATCAATACAAGCTCGGAAGAGTAAATCAACATGATACTGAAACAATACCAAGTAGATGGAGTTAAAAGAGTAACGAGCATACTATGGATCGGATCTTATGAACAGAAGTAGGATCAACGACACGGCCATTTGAAACAATATCATCGAGATGGGATTTAACGAGCTTCCATTCTTGCAAAAAGTACCTCTGTAGAACTCTCTCCTTGGAATCATGCTCATCGTCTTCTTCCTCTTCCATATTTAACGGCGCCTCGATTTCGATCTTCGCCGGCGACTTTTCATCTGCTCTAGTGGCCATTACTGGATCAGCGGAGGCGAATTCAATAAGTTCCCGCTCGCCGATAGTTTTCAGTCAGTGTGGAACTGGAAATTTCACGAGATCGGTGAAGACGAGAGGGTGAGTTTGCACTTTAAGGCCCATTAGTCTTATTTTGCGCCTATTGGTCATATATGTAGGCCCGTTTATTTCTTACATCTTCTGGTACTTTTAAAATCGGTTTACTTCGGGTACTTTTTAAATCGGTTTAACCAATTAATTACAAGACCCGAACGGTCCAGAGTTGGTAGGCGTGAATTCGTTAATTTCTGAATTTCTTATATCCAAGAATATGCAATATTACCAAAAGAATATTTTCTTGAATCCCTTTTTTTTTTTTTTTTTTTTTTTTATGATGGCGGAAAATCCAAAGAGAAATGTAATAAAAACTGCGAAAGGCATAGAGGATCACTAAACTCTTAGCCTTAATCAGCGGTCACGATGATACCCTTTAGTGAGATCCAACGGTCAGATATGATCCGAGTTGTCCCTTAGTGAAGACGAAGAGATGGCAAAATTTTGTTTTGATTGGCTAAAAATGATCTCACTCATAAAATAAGTTGCAGAGAGTCTCTCATCTTTTCATTTCTTCACCATCCTCTTCTCTCTCTCTCTCTCACAAGAGAGCAAAAAATCAGAATCAATGGCTTCTACTTCTTCTCTTGCTCTCTCGCAGGCTCTCCTTGCTCGTGCCATCTCTCATCATGGCTCTGACCAGCGTGTCTCGTTACCAGCTTTCTCTGGACTCAAATCCACTGGCTCACGCGCCTCTGCTTCTTCTCGTCGACGCAGCGCTGCATCCATGAGCAAAATCCGCTCTCTTCGTCCTCTCATTCGCGCTGCAGCTGTTGAGACAGCCGAGCCGACCACTGATTCGTCTATTGTGGACAAATCGGTCAACTCGATTAGGTTTTTGGCGATTGATGCGGTGGAGAAGGCGAATTCAGGTCATCCTGGTCTTCCTATGGGTTGTGCTCCGATGGCTCACATTTTGTATGATGAGGTCATGAGGTATAACCCCAAGAACCCTTACTGGTTTAACCGTGACCGATTCGTTCTATCTGCTGGACATGGATGTATGTTGCTTTACTCGTTGCTTCATCTTGCTGGTTACGACAGTGTCCTGGTTTGTGATCTCTTCTTTATTTCTGCTCAATTTAGTTTCTTTTAGCTTACTGAAATTACCTTAATGGCTTTCGATCTGATCATAATTGAAGAATGTTGTTACTTTATTGGTTAGATTTACCTGTAAAGTTCACAGATTCAATCTGTTTTGATGTTCATCTGATTTGAAAGTCATTTACTGAAAAAAGTGTTGGATTTGTTTATTAGGAGGAAGATTTGAAGAACTTCCGTCAATGGGGAAGCAAGACACCAGGACATCCTGAGAATTTCGAGACTCCTGGAATTGAAGTCACTACTGGTTTGAGATTTTGATTTTTTAGCTTGTGGTTCATGTAAATTACAGAGTTTTATATGTCATGTTTACGATTTGTGGCTCTATGCTTTTGATGCTATGCAGGTCCTCTTGGACAAGGAATTGCAAATGCTGTTGGTTTAGCTCTTGCTGAGAAGCATTTGGCTGCTAGATTCAACAAACCTGATGCTGAAGTTGTCGACCACTACACGTAATATATGACAATATTTTTGTGCCCATGCTTATGTCATCATTTTTGGGTTTGGACATGGTTCTGATATTAGAAAATACTTTTTTCGGTTGATTGTCTAGATACGCGATCCTCGGAGATGGTTGTCAAATGGAGGGTATTTCAAATGAAGCTTGCTCTCTAGCTGGCCACTGGGGACTTGGAAAGCTCATTGCTTTCTATGATGACAATCACATTTCCATTGATGGAGACACAGAAATTGCCTTTACTGAGAATGTGGACCAGCGTTTTGAAGCCCTTGGATGGCATGTTATCTGGGTGAAGAATGGAAACACTGGGTATGACGAGATCCGTGCTGCCATTAAGGAAGCTAAAGCTGTTACAGACAAGCCTACTTTGATTAAGGTAACTATACTCAATTTCTTAGCCATCAAATACCCGTTGGTCTAAAGACCTTTGGTATTGATTTTCCATATTGCTTGTATCCCATTGAATATTCAGGTCACTACTACAATTGGTTATGGGTCTCCCAACAAGGCGAACTCATACAGTGTCCATGGAGCTGCACTTGGCAAGAAGGAAGTTGAAGCTACCAGAAATAACCTTGGATGGCCGTATGAGCCGTTCCAGGTACCTGATGATGTTAAGAGGTAAGTAAATCCAAACCAAGCTTCTGTTTGGTTTTGTGCTATAAAGTGGCCTTGATGACTTACAATTTGATGTGCACTTTTCTAGCCACTGGAGCCGTCATACACCTGAAGGCGCTGCTCTTGAATCTGACTGGAGTGCAAAGTTTGCAGAGTATGAAAAGAAGTACCCAGAGGAAGCTGCAGAGTTGAAATCTATTATCACCGGTGAATTACCTGTTGGCTGGGAGAAGGCTCTACCTGTAAGTAGAACTCTCTTGCTGTACGTACAATCCAATTGGTATCCTAGATACGGGTTTTAGAATGTCTTTCTTTTTCCATTTTTAGACATACACACCAGAGTCTCCAGGTGATGCCACCAGAAACCTGTCACAGCAATGTCTTAATGCCCTGGCTAAAGTTGTTCCCGGCTTCCTTGGTGGAAGTGCTGACCTTGCATCTTCCAACATGACATTGCTGAAAGCATTTGGCGACTTCCAAAAGGCCACACCTGAAGAAAGAAATCTTAGGTTTGGTGTCAGGGAGCATGGAATGGGAGCCATCTGCAACGGCATTGCCCTTCACAGCCCTGGTCTTATCCCTTACTGTGCAACTTTCTTTGTGTTCACTGACTACATGAGAGGGGCCATGAGAATCTCGGCTTTGTCTGAAGCTGGTGTTATCTATGTTATGACCCATGATTCTATTGGTCTTGGTGAGGATGGACCAACCCATCAGCCCATTGAGCACATTGCAAGTTTCCGTGCAATGCCCAACACTCTTATGTTCCGTCCTGCTGATGGAAATGAGACAGCTGGTGCATACAAGATTGCTGTCACCAAACGCAAGACCCCATCTATCTTAGCTCTGTCTAGGCAAAAGCTGCCTCACCTTCCAGGTACATCCATTGAAGGAGTGGAAAAGGGTGGATATACAATTACTGACAACTCGTCAGGCAACAAACCTGATTTGATCTTGATTGGAACTGGATCTGAGCTAGAGATCGCTGCACAGGCTGCAGAGGTGCTGAGGAAAGAAGGGAAAACTGTTAGAGTTGTTTCTTTCGTATGTTGGGAACTCTTTGACGAGCAATCAGATGAGTACAAGGAGAGTGTTTTGCCATCTGATGTATCAGCTAGAGTTAGTATCGAAGCAGCTTCAACCTTCGGATGGGGAAAGATTGTTGGAGGCAAAGGAAAGTCCATTGGTGTAGATTCTTTCGGGGCAAGCGCACCAGCACCCATACTCTACAAGGAGTTTGGAATCACCGTCGAAGCCGTTATTGATGCGGCTAAGTCACTCATCTAAGACCACCAGACCATTCCCTTTAGGGTTTGTCTGAACTTGATTTGGATGCAAAGCTATTCACAACATTGTCTTATATCTCCAAATAAAAGTGCAACAAAGACAAAGACTTTCACTTTTTGTTTCTTGTAATTCGGGGCAACATAGGGTTTTGGGTTTTGAGATGAGGAACGATTTAGAAAGACAACGTAAAACTCCCATGATCAGTCGTGTATTGTTGTTAAATGATTGAATTTCGGCAAACTTTGCCGCTATTTCTTCGACAAAAATGACCTAACATAAACAGACACAAGTATTGTGGTCGGTACATTTACATCTGAATTTATGTGGACAAGAATGATTACACAGTATGGGTTTGGTTGTTCGTTAAGGAATATCTAAATTTGGTCCCATCGTTGATATTGAAAGGAATGGTGAAAATTTATATGGTGACATATCCAAATTATCCACATCCTATCCTAAGCCTCTAACTTACAAGAAAAGAGAGTTGCTACATTAAGTATCATGACGATAACGACAAAAGAGTGTGGGATCCACTTGTTTCGAATATCCCGCGAGGAAGATATATTACTACAGAAATAAGCATATTCCGATTCCATTTTTAATGGGCTATAGGCCCAGTAAAGACCAATATCCAGCGGAATTAAATTCTAGGCCCATGTTAATCACTCGCACACACGTGTCAAAGGTGATCTGATCTTTGGTTAACGGCCAACCGAAACTACTTGTGCAACTAACCTTTCCTCTCAGTGCTGCTCTCACCAACTCTCATAAACTGCAAAACAATTTAAAAAAAGTTAGAATTTAGTAATTTGCCGAAGAAATTAAATTGTGATATTTGATAAGAGATGAACATTTAATTTAGCTAAATAGTTTGTTAATTTAGGGAGACAGAGTGGTAGGTAAGTAGAAAAAAGAAAAGCCTAATTCACCAAAAACCTCCATTTCCGCAAAAGCTTGAATCGAAATTCTCTTGAGTAGAGCCAATGGCGCAAGCTAGCAGAATCTGCCAAGGTGTGCAGAAGCCACGTGTTCTACCCGATTTCTCAAAATCCCACGAACACAAATCGCCATTCTCGGTCTCGATGAAGACGCAGCAACAGCTTCTAACTTACTCGGGATTGAAGAAGAAATGGAGTATGATTCGTCCAGTCAGGATCATGGCTTCAATCTCCACGGCGGAGAAACATTCAAAGGAGTCAGAGATTGTGCTTCAACCCATTAAAGAAATCTCGGGACTTGTTAAGCTACCTGGCTCTAAATCCCTCTCCAATCGGATTTTGCTCCTCGCTGCCCTTTCTGAGGTACAAACAATTTGCTTAATGTCGGAAAAAGTCTGCAACTTTCGTTTGATCCTAGTGGTTTTTTGCACTGAAAATATTACCTTTTTGGCTTTGTTTTACAGGGAACAACTGTGGTGGACAATTTGTTGAATAGTGATGACATAACTTACATGCTTGGTGCTTTGAAGCAATTAGGGCTTAATGTGGAACATGACAGTGAAAAAAATCGAGCTATAGTCCAAGGATGTAGCGGAGTATTTCCAGCTTCTAAAGATTCCAATGGCGTAATTGAACTTTTCCTAGGAAATGCAGGAACAGCTATGCGTCCACTTACAGCTGCAGTTACCGCTGCAGGTGGAAACGCAAGGTTTGAATCAGAACAAGTTTCGATATTTTCAAAATACTTCGACCAGGTGTTTTTGGTATCTTACTAGTTTTTTGATTATATGTTTCAGTTATGTGCTTGATGGGGTGCCTCGAATGAGAGAAAGACCTATAGGAGACTTGGTTATTGGTCTTAAGCAGCTTGGAGTAGATGTTGAATGTACTTTAGGCATTAATTGTCCTCCTGTTCGAGTTAACGCTAATGGTGGCCTTCCAGGTGGAAAGGTTGTGATCTAAAGATTTGAAACGTTGTTTCTTTATGTTTGCTTCTGAGTTTTTGACATGGTTGTGTATTTTGCAGGTGAAGCTTTCTGGATCAATCAGTAGTCAATACTTGACAGCTCTACTCATGGCAGTTCCTTTAGCACTTGGAGATGTAGAGATTGAGATTATCGATAAGTTAATTTCGGTTCCATATGTTGAAATGACATTGAAGTTGATGGAGCGTTTTGGTGTTAAAGCCGAGCATAGTGAAAGCTGGGATCGTTTCTTTGTCAAGGGAGGTCAAAAATACAAGTAATGTTTCTTTTATCTTATATATTATATCATTTTTCTCGGGAAAATCGCATACTTTGAAGAAGAAGCTTAACGAAATGGTAAAATGATTTAGGTCGCCTGGTAATGCTTATGTAGAAGGCGATGCGTCTAGCGCTAGTTATTTCTTGGCTGGTGCTGCCATTACTGGTGGAACAGTCACTGTTGAAGGTTGTGGAACAAGCAGCTTGCAGGTAAATGTGAAGTAACTTTATTTGAGTGGACTCGATTAGCGAAAACTTGAGATAATTTCTTACCGAGTTGGGTTCATTTTGGTGGTTTAAATCAAGGGAGATGTAAAATTTGCTGAGGTGCTTGAGAAAATGGGGTGTGAAGTCACTTGGAAAGAGAACACTGTTACTGTTACAGGACCATCTAGAGACGATTTTGGGATGAGACATATTCGTGCAGTTGATGTGAACATGAACAAAATGCCTGATGTTGCAATGACTCTTGCGGTTGTTGCTCTCTTTGCTGATGGTCGAACTGCCATTAGAGATGGTAAAAATGCTTTCTTCTTTTCGTGTGATGATTTAGTTTCTAGATTCATCGTTACTTATCTTTGTTACTGAATCATACAGTGGCTAGCTGGAGAGTGAAGGAGACAGAAAGGATGATAGCCATTTGCACAGAGCTTAGAAAGGTAAGAGATTCCTCTTTGTTTTACTGACTTGAAACCATTTCTATCGCTCTTCTCTGAATGCAATTGTATTTGCAGCTGGGAGCTATTGTTGAGGAGGGACCAGACTATTGTGTGATAACTCCACCAGAAAAGCTGAAAACAGCTGAGATTGATACGTACGATGATCATCGAATGGCAATGGCATTCTCTCTTGCAGCTGCTGCAGATGTTCCAATCACCATTAAAGATCCTTCTTGCACCAGAAAAACTTTCCCTGATTACTTTGAAGTCCTTGAAAGAGTCACAAAGCACTAAAAAGTATAAACCAATGTATTTTTTTTTTCCCTCTATGTTTGTCTTTTGTAACATTATCAGACAGTGTTTACTTTGTAATCTTTGGGAGGGGAGACTAATCCTTGAAAACATTAGTCAATCTGATAATTACAATTTAATTTAGCACTAATTTGGGTTTTCAAATTCTGTCTTATTTGCTAAACAATGAAATGGAACCGGCCCAGTAGGAAAGGGAAAGGCAATGCAGTTGAAAAAGTAATTAAAGCCAATCTAAGCCCACAAGTGAACAACGCCGTTTTTAACGCAAACGTCATTTTCCATTATTAGTTTTAAGCCTGTTTATAGTATTTTAACTTTTTTAAGGCTAAAAGCAACGGTGAAGACGTAAAATAAAATTCCCTTAAAAGATAAATGAAGTTAAACAAGTCTGAAAAGATAACATAAACAAACTTGTTCCCTAAAATCAAAATCTCATTGTACGCTTAAACCCATAAAAACTAGTGAAAACAGATAGTTAAGTCCAAATGTCGAAGAGCCTTGTATTGCAGCGCAGAAAACGAAATGGTAGTTCTTGAAGGACCTGACCAACTCTATTCTTCTTAAGCCACAAGAGTGCTTGCGGTTGTAGACTCGCTGCAAATACAAAACCAAGAAGGGATCAAAATTCAAGTATGACGATCAATGACAGCTTTAAACAACTCTTCAATCTCTGAGTACTTACTACTTCCAGACGGGTGGGAGCTTCTTGGTCTTCTTGTAGTAACGAGCAAGACGGTGGATTCTGCTCTCAACAAGAATCAGCCTAAATTTGGAATCCTTGTCTTTCCTGTTCCTCTCAAGATGCTTGCGGATAGCAACAGCTTTCTTGATCAAGTGATACAGATCCTCAGGGATCTCAGGTGCAAGGCCTTGAGGGAATTACAAAACATCTTTTAGTTTCCTTGAATGTTAAAACAAAGACTTCAAGAGACTAGAGAGGGATCAAACAGTACCATGAGCTTTCAAAATTCTCAAAATCTTGCTTCCGGTAACACTTTTCACCTGTGGAATTCCATGAGAATCACGAAGAATGACACCAATCTGCGATGGGGTCAAACCCTTCTTTGCAAGCTTGCAAATGGATTCATCAACCTAATTGGATCATCAAAACAAACCGTCAGAACCAATCAGACTAAACACATTACTCCTAAAAGAGAGTCAAGTAACACCACTTTGAGAGAGAGACCAGCAAACACATTCATAACGATTACATCATAGATAATACAAATCAATAGATTAAATCCTCAAAAGTAATTATCAAATTAAGTTCGTCACTTAACAGATCAACAACCATTTGTTAATATTATCACATTAAGATTATAAACTTACAAACTAATATCACAGCAATCAACATCGGAGTCCATGGCTAATAAATCTAAAATGCAGATTATTCCCATTTCCTGATCGAAGCTAGAATTTAACATATGCTAAGCGATGGGAGAAGTAGCAAGCAACATTATACAAACAAATTGAAATTGAAACCAAACAGAAATCTAGAACTAGACTACGAATCTTACATCCTGAGCAGTTGTCTTAACCCAGACTGGAGGTGTACGCTTGTACGGTAAAGCAGATGCTGAGATACCCTTACTACAGAACACAAAAAACAGATACGAAGAGTGTAAGAGAAACAGTTTTCGATCAATACTCAAATCAGATAGGAAGAAGAAACGAACAGACGAACCCTCTGCTGTGCATACGACCCATGACGGCGACTGTAAATGGAGCTTACTTTCTCTGAGAGCCTTCTGCCTCGGCTAGCTCTGGCTGCGTCTGCGCTAAAGAGTATCAAAACCCTAAATTGCTCTTTATATATACATCGTACCTTATGGTCGAGCCTCAGGTCATTTTGTTCCGAGTGCTCTTATGGGCTTTGTCTTTTTATATATGGGCCCATTTCAAGAGAAAGTGATTTATAAAGAGGCTTTGAAGCTCACGTACATGTAAACCCATAATTGTTCACTTATGTCATGTGAAATATGTAACTAAACTGTACGAGAAGTCTCTCTCAGTTGGGGGAAAATGATTAATATGTAAGTAGGCTGATTCCAATTTTAATTTAGTTAGTATTCTTCGTTTATTTTTTTATAACCAGTATTAGCAAGTTGTGTAATGTGTAATAATGTACGTTAAGTTGAAACTAAGCATTACTGGATTCTCAAAGTATTGGAAGACTTGGATGCATAACAAAAAATATCCAAATTAAGATTCTGGTTAACGTATATATATATATTTTTTGCCGGCCTTAACGTATATATAAAATCATAAACCATATAAGGATTACAAAGAAAGCTTCTGCTGTTAAAAAAACGAAAAAACGAGCATCTATTAAAAGCAAACTCATTTTATTAATCATGAAATCATGCATGTATAATCATTAACCAGAAAAAAAAAGATGTACAAATGATTTTGTTTTATATACAACACGGCTAGAAACAACCGTGGTTTTTAACCAACAGGAGACTTATATTGGTTTATACAATACCGATTCACAATGTATCTAGACACGAAATAGTGATAATCACCATCATATAGGCATTGCATTACATCACAGTCACACGCACACAAAAAAAAAAACTACTGAAACCATGATCATAAAAGTTCTTTAATCTCTTGCACAGAGAATTTAAACCCTAGAGCTAAAGAAATAAATTCGTTATCGACATTAAATGTCATTCAACACAAAGCTGAGAATAAAAAAGGAGACGTAATTAATAAAAAAAATGGGAGAAAAGAGAATGAAGGACACGTAATGATTGGGTTATACAAATGTCAACGCTAAGTCCATTACATAAAGCCAAACCTCACCCATTTATTAACCTAACTGCCTAACCGTCTTGTCATCACCTTCCTTCTCTCAATTTCCCTTCATAGTATAAAACCTTGCTTCTATCTAAAGCAAACAGATTTCACATTTTCTCGAGAATCAGAATACGATCATGAAGCTCGTCTGGTCACCGGAAACAGCATCCAACGCTTACATCCACACCGTTAGATCTGTAAGTATACTCCAAATTAATGAAATGGTGCATTTTGTACATCATTTTTTTTATTGATGTCTGTACATCATCTTCAATTTGACCTAAATTCTTTTTATCAAAGAATTCTTGAATTATATATGAATTACAATCCTATAGTTATTGCAATCTTTTATTTGCTGTTTAGAACGATATTTTTCAGATATATATGATTATTGGTTAGTCGATCTTGATGTATATGGATTAGAATCATGATCTTATTTTAAAATTTGTATATATGTGCCTTTGAAGTGTAAAAGCTACAACGAATCGAGCGTGGCGGAGTTTTTGTCGGCTACGGCAGCGGGATGGAACTCAAGGCTGATCGTCGAGACGTGGTCACGTGGAGATCCGATCGCAACCAGTGTTGGACTCGCCGTCGCGGCCATACATACGTGTGGAAGACACGTGTGCATATTTCCTGACGAGGAGTCGAGGTCGGAGTACGAGGCGGCGATGAAGGGAGCTGTAACGAGTGAATCGACGGAGGTTGTTGTCGGAGAATCGGCGGAGGACGTGGTGGGGAGAATCTCCGGCGTGGATTTCATGGTGGTAGATTCGAAACGCCGCGAGGTCGTTAAGGCGCTGGGATTAGCGAAAACGAGCAAAATGGGGGCCGTTTTGGTATGCAAAAACGCCACGCAGAAATCTATCCCTGGGTTTAAATGGCACGGTGTTTTGAGACGAGGCACACGTGTGGTGAGACCGGTGTTCTTACCCGTCGGGAGGGGATTAGATATCGCACACGTGGGAGCCAGTGCTGGTGGTGATTTGAAGAAGCGTCCCAGCCGTTGGATTAAACATATAGATCCTCGATCTGGAGAGGAGCACTTGTTTAAGCGATAGTGAACGTTTTTTTTTTCCATATATACCATAATCAAAACATGACATGTACTCATGATTACTCTATTAGACCTTTTAGTTAAAGAAAAAAATAACATATATAATTATTCAGATATGCGCCAAGAGTCTAAGACATAAAGGCTTGCACTACCGTGTCCGGGGTTTGAATTATAAGTCATCATGCGAAAGAATCAACAATTACCATTTCTAATCACGCAATGTACAACATATACAGAAAAGATCTCGTCAAGTCAAGAAGTTTGATGAATGTGTGTTTCCAAATGTATAGCTTCCTTTTGCTTTGAGATTTGCTTCCCAAAAGATCTTATGTTAAAATAGACGAGAACAAACCCATGCCACCCTTAACGATCCTGATTTGGCGATAACAGTCTTCATGCTTTCAAACCATTGTGTAAACTCTTTTTTTCTTTTTGGAACAATTGAGTTCACTCAACTGCTAAGATAACGGAAGGTAGTTGGGACTCGATTTTCCCTCCCAAAAGAAGTGGGGGACTTGGTCGTACTGAGCTTCACGATTTAATAATGGACACTGAAACGATAAATTTGTGTAATCTCAGTTAAATATTCAAATGAATCATTGTGTTTTTAAGGACCTAACACCGGTTAACTATATATATATATATATATATATATATATGTCTCTTGAAATAACATGTTCACCATTTAAACTATAAAAAAAGACTTATTATGAGAAGAAGACAAATATTTAGGAGATTTTTAAGTTTTTTAAAATTTTAACACGGTTAAGAGCCATTTAACTGGTGTTGAATCCAAGAACGTTGATAAGTCTATATACTACAGTATTTGATTAGGATTAATAATTTGTTTGGTTTAAAAAAAAAAAACTGGGGTTCGTTTTTTTCCCTTTGATCTCTAAAAATTCATCTAAATTTTTGAAAATAGTTCAATAATTTATAGTTTTTTTTTTATAAAAATATTTTTTAATTTTTTGTGTGATTATATATATATATATATATATATATATGTTTCATAAAGAAAAACACAAAGTATGTAAGATTAAATGTAATGCATCTTACCCTCCAATCTTAAATTTTGATTCATACTTACTCTAATAGTCAAACCACAACATTTTCATTTATTTACTTTGCAAGTTATAACAGTTTACTTTAATTTGAAGATTTTTTATTTATTTTACACAGTAAACAATTTATTTTGTATAAATTTTATATATTTGTGAGAATTAATTTTTTTTTTTGAATGGATATGTTTCCTTATAACTATAGAAAAATCCTTTTAAATTAATTTTCATTATATGTTTAAAAAAATCAAAGGTCAAGAGTAATAAAAAATATCCCAGATAAAGAAATCATATCGATATGTAACGTTTTCTCTTGTCTAATATTTCTTCTGAAAAGTAATCGGATTTTTAACTCCTAATTTTCTGTTTAAAGTAAGAAAAAAAACAAAAGAGAAGATACATTGAGTCACTGATACAGTGATACACGTTAGAAAACATGGACCAAACCATTTCTATATGGTATTATATGATTTCATATAAGGGAATACGTTACATAATTAAGATACAGTGATACACATTAGAGAACATGAACCAAACCATTTCAATGTGGTATTATGTGATTTCATATAAGGGAATATATTACATAGTTAAAGTTCTTTTAAAATTAAACACGGTTTTTGTGTGATTATATATCTAATAAAGAAAAATACAAAATATATAAGTTATAAAAATGCAATGCATCTTACGGAGCATAATAAATTATTATTCGTACTTATTCTAATAGTCAAAACCACATCATTTTCATTTATTTACTTTGCAAATTATAACAATGTACTTCAATTTGAAGATTTTATGTATTTATTTTACACAGTCAAAAATTTATTTTCTATAAATTTTATATATTTATGAGAATTAATTAGCTTAAAATTTTGGTTCAGACAGAAAGACATCATCTCTTAAAATTTTGCATCTCTTATCAGCTTGAATCTTTTGCATAAACAACAGACTCCATTTTCTCCGCTCTCTCTATCAACGTCAACTCCATTTCTCTTTTCTCTCGATTTCAATTTTGAGTTAGGGAGCCGTTATATCATTCCAATCATCATGACGACACAATCATCATCCTCATCATCTGAACCAAGTGGGGACAGGGTGCAATATCCGGTGGAGCAAGCTGATGAGATGATAAGCAAACTCCCAGATCATCTATTGGAAAAGATCCTCGAAGAACTATCCACTTAAGAAGCTGTAAAGACAAGTGTCTTATCGAGTAGATGGGAGAATTTGTGGAAAAGGAGCCTGCATCTATGTCTGGACATGATAAAGATTATGGAAACTACACCGACGGAACATGTGCGTAGCGCTTCAGTTCACTTTGCTGAATCTATAACCAAGGTTTGTTATTTTTCTTTTTCTCAATCGTTTTGTTTTAGGATTCCATTATAATCATTTTATTTATGAAGATTTTTTATTTTATAAGAATACACAAATAGGTCTAGGTCTACTTATAAACTGATGGTTGGATAGGTAATATATAGTACTTTTGAAGTTGGGGTAGAAGAAATATTCTACACATAACGTGAAATCAAAAGTAGTTGCATGTATTACAATATGAAAAATTGAAATTTAGATAGCCTGAAGCAAAAAGAGAGAGAGAGTATATAGATAATCATATATCATGTAATAGATGACAAAAAAAAAAAAGAAAACTCTTAAAAACACTGTCTTATGTTTTTGAAGATATCATATAACGGGTTTTCACGTCAAAATTATTGGCTACAGTTCTAATACAGTTTATAACTTCTAAATAATTTTAATACATTCCATAGCCACTTTCAAATATCTTGATTATAAACTTTTAGAAATGTAATTAATTTTGGTGCGAATAACAGTTATCTATATAATAGAATATAAGTTAAATTTTTGGCGTGAAAAACCGTTATCTAATACAATAGATCATAAGTTAGATTTTTGGCGTGAAAAACAGTTATAAGAAAGTGTAAGATGTATTGTTTTATATGTTGGATTTTTTGAACTGGTTACCTCTTCCATTTACTCATCATAGAAAAAATCCTAAATTGTATTTTAGAGAATCTATACAGAAGTCACCTCTTGCGTTTACTCATCACAGAATAAACTCACACACATCTAGTATACTAAATTCTAATGATACTTCTGTCTTTAAATTAGTAGATTTAACTAGCTAATTAAGTAGCTATTGATACTTGATAGATTGTTCACACACAAAAGTCAATTAGACATATCTAAATCATGCACAATACATCTTAACCTTTCCAAAAAATCCAACATATAATTTTTTTTAGGATTTGCTTGACAACGTCTATTGCATATACGTATATGATTAATTATTAACATATAATTTATAACATTTTACAAGTTTTTTTAAGTTTCTAATAATTTTGTGTGTTTTCACTTTTCAGACTCTAAGCAATCATCTTGGCCACCTAGAGAGCTGCACAATCCGCCACACCCCATCACAATGTAGAGATGGTACACTTGGAAGATGGATCCAAACAGTGACTAGAGAGAAACAAACAAAAGAGCTCACATTGGTGAACTATACTGGTTGCCTGGGACATTTCGATGGATACAATTCGCTCCAGTTGCCTCCAAGTGCATTCTCCTATCCGAGCCTTACGTCATTGTCACTAACTAGATACAGCTTTATAGGGACATATGCCTTCAACAACTGCTGCAATCTTAAGACCTTACAGCTTTTTAACATCATCACCAATGTAAGTGACTTGAACAGTGTTTTCGCAGCTTGCTCTTCCCTTGAGGTTCTTATATTGCATATCACATCTCTAAGACCGCGTGGTGGGTTGAAGATCGAGAACAAGAATTTGGAGGTTTTGCAAATATCTTGTCCTAATAAGATTGATACAATGATCGTGAATGCACCTCATCTCGAGATTCTCGACATGAGATATATCTATTGTAGAAGACAGAGTTTCATCCTTGTTGCTCCCAAAATCCGGTTTAATAGAAATTATTGGGTTGGTAGGAGTTTCCCTCACCTCACCTTCAATATATCCAGTCTCGCTCAGGTACAACTACAAACTATTATTGCATTTGGATATTTTAAAAAATATTTTACATATATAGTTTTACATGTTTGTTATATATATGAATATTTTTTAGGAGAAGAAAAGCCTTTGGCTTGAGCTGATGGTGAGTCAGTTTCATAACATGAGACGAGCTGGATCTTTATCGGTGAATATCGACGTGAGGAATACGAAAGAAGTTGAGATTTTGAAGGAAGTCATACTTCTGTGGGGTGAAGAAATGAAGGAGCTTGAAATCGTATTCAAGGTACATTCTATTTTTGGTTTTATTGGTGGTTTAATCATAATTG
This sequence comes from Cardamine occulta, assembly GCA_028015245.1. Classification (NCBI taxonomy): domain Eukaryota; kingdom Viridiplantae; phylum Streptophyta; class Magnoliopsida; order Brassicales; family Brassicaceae; genus Cardamine; species Cardamine occulta. The sequence continues at coordinate 1,050,841 of CM051381.1, read as the reverse complement.
AATAAATTTCATCACCTTTTCACTCATATGTCATATGTTTATTTGTCTTATAGAACGATGGTGAATGTTCTACTAGTGGTAGAGCATATGGAAAATGGTGGGATGATGAAAAGCCGTTTCCAGACGCTTACTTCTATGTTTCGACTGTACGGATGTATAATTTCAGTGGTTCCAGTGAAGAGGAATTTGCGTTTGCCTCACGTTTCGTGACGCAAGACACAGTGATGGATAAGTTGATGATAGAGACGTCAACGTATCCTCCAACGAAGAAGTTGATTACAGAAGTGGCCAAGCTAATGGAACTTCCTAAAGGTAACGATGATTTTACTATCGAATGTTTTTGATGATGAACTTTGGCCTGGTTCGAACCTATCAATTGGTACTTGTTCTGTGTTTCAATATTTGAGGATTTTTTATTTATTTGAGGATTTAAAGTGACAAAAACATCTGGATATTTGAGGTTTGATTTGGATATTATTTGAGTTTATCTTAGGGCGTTTTTGTTTTGATCAATGCTTTTTCAAAAGGGATTATGTTATAATTGCAATACAAAACCAATTAGTGTAAACTACTTCAAAAGTTCATTGAAATCGTTTCCCTCCAAATTCAACAAATATATTTATCCAAGAGCCCCAAATCTTGAGTGAACGTTAAGGTTTAAAAGATAAAGCTGATTCAAACAAAAGAGTTGGAGGATTTAGGGAAAATCATTCGTTTCTACATTTATAATAAGATCATATATATGAACTATTGAAGAAGATGAACGAACATATATGTAGCCAACAAAGCTAAATTATAATCGTCATCCAATAAAAGACACACAATTTAATGACGATTTAGCCCTTCCGTGGGAGGACACTGCACTGCCTAAACTGAAACATCAATCTTCATGTTAGTAGATTTCTTCTTAAAATGCCACTTCCTCTGTTTTCTATGTATTGCTGTTTTACATAAGATGATGATGATCAAACTCATTTTCTTCAGAATTACTGAGAATCAAAGTCGGGTTTCGAAGGGTATTCAAGTCCCTGCAGCTCCGGCATTCGCCTTAGATCTTCTTCTGTGTATCCTGGGATTAACCAGTATATCTTATCCATTCCAAATACCTAAACAATGGATCCCCAACAATGCCATAAACGTGCGGGAGAAAAGAAAATAACTTTAACTTTGAAGCCATATATTCAGATGGCAGAAGAAGCCAATGACTTAACTAGCTAACCTGTTCAAAGTTTTTCTTTTTACCGAGGTCATACCGCCATTTTGTGCTTGTTTTCTTCTCATATGCCTGCTCACAAGTCACAACACAACACCAAGAAATTTTCATGAGAAAGAGACTTTCCTGGGATGCACTACGGAAAGCAAAGAGCTCAAAGACCTAAAATTTCACTTTGAGCAAAGGAAAGCTAGAAGCTTTAGCAATGGGTTGCACCAAAAGTGTAAGGAGTTGAAAGATCCAAATTCTCATTAAGCAAAAGAAAGCTCAAAGCTTTAGCCATGAGATGAACTGAAACTTTCAAGATTCGTGTCACAAGAAAGAGTCTAGGAATTACCTCTATCGTTGTGGTATTGCCAGCTACCAACGAAATGTGCATGATTAAGAAACCCATCACGCTCAAAGCAAATGCCAAGTTCAAAACTGTAGTATGATGAAACAAGGTGAGATTGATTGATGAAATGAAACCAAATACACTAAATACCATATACAGTACGAACATACCAAATGCGAGAAAAGTAGTAGCAAGAGTTCCTGGGGTTCCAGGTATTTCTTCATCACTAAAGAATGCAATGAAGTGCGGCATAAGAACCAAAGTCACAAGAGTCGTCTCTAAAAATGTGTAGAACTGCATTTGAACATTTAAAACATACACACAAAAGTTGTGACAAAAGAGGAACGGATTTACAAACTAAAGATTCTAATAAAAATAGCACTAAAAACAAACTTACCAAGAAAAGAAGAAAATACTTATAATTCAATGCTCCTACACAGTTAACAACCCAAACGCAATGGTGATCCATTTTCAACACACACCGACCACCTGCATTGAATCAACCTCACAACAATTCAGTTTCAACTATATATATATATATATATATATATATATGGTTAAAGAAAGAAGAATCTAAGGAAACTTACAGACAGAACAATGATGACAACGGGAAGGTTTTAGTTGATTGCACTTTCTACAAAACCGAACTCTCGGGTTCGAAGAATCTGGCTGTAAACCGACAAACTCCAAACTGTTCAACGGATCAGATTCACCTCTTTCTTCATCAGTAGATGGTCTCCAATTAGGAGGCACAACACCAGGATCAGTAAAAACAACAGAGAAGTAGCTCCACAAAAGCATTGCCAGCTGCACCAAATTAAAAACACATCCTTAAGCAAATTTCACAAAACCTCCATCTAAAAGAGATCAATACTTCACAGCTAAAGCAAAAAAAGAGGAAAAAAACCAAACTTTGTTGATCGAATTATACTAACAGAGTGAAGCTTTACCAATCAATGATCGAGAGATTGAATTGGTGAAGAGATTTTACTTACAAGGAAATGAAAGAGGATTAGGATAGTAAGAGCAACAAGAGAATCAAAGCCGCCTTGAGATAGAGCAGGTCCATAATTAGTCAAAACAACGGCGTAATAAGTAACACCGACAACACCAAGAACCAAAAGGATCATGATCGATCCAAGACCTCGTAAAGCTGTACAGAATTTGAATACGTTCCATGCCATTGCAGTACCAGATCTATGCATAGCCAAAGCAACGATCGAATACAGACCCTTTGACTCCGTTTGTTCGATCTCCTTCAGGGTTGATTTCTTGCTAATGGAGGCAGAGGAAAGACGCGTGGTCAAGACAAATAATTTTCAATGCCAAGAAAATAAAGATATGTTTTTGAGGAAAATTCAACGAGGTCTTAAGCAGCTTTCTAGGGTTTTTGATCTGGAACCAAAAATCAAAGGGGGGTTTAAGGGGAAAAATGAGAGTGATAATTCACAGATGCAGAGACCTCATGAACGAGGAATGGATTATGAAGATGATGAGAGGCCTGAAGAATTAGACTTCTTCTCCTGTTGGATTTGTTTTCCGCTTTTGGAGCTAACAAGAAATTTCAGACCAAACAAAGATTTGTAATTAAATGACTTACGAGTCAATCAGTCTTTGAGGAGCCTAAACTGTATGATTTTTACTTTCATCGTTTTGGTAATTTTCCCGATTGATAAAAACAAAAAGATATTTCTTTAAACAGAGAAAAACAAAAAGATATTTTAAAAACAGAATAGTATAAATCCAAAAGCTAAAAAAACAACAAAAAAAATCGCCCACCGTGGGGCTCGAACCCACGACCACAAGGTTAAGAGCCTTGCGCTCTACCAACTGAGCTAGACGGGCTTGTTGTTTACAAATAATCGACTAGTAGTGGCTGGTTTGGGCTCCTGAACGAGTAGGCTCTATTGGGCCACAATTTGACAGATGTAGTTAAAGCCCATTAGACCCTGTAATAAGTTTGTTAATTGCTCTTCTTAGTCCAAAAGAGTAAAGAGGAATCGGAGCTACTGAAGATGGCTTTCATGGCGTCTTCACCGACCACTTACTTGTACCGAATGAATCACCATAAATGCCGGAGAAAACTTTGTTCCGGTTCCCGCCGTATTGTTGCCTCAATTCCAGAGACTTCAGATGACAAACATCCGAAGCTAATTGGTCGAAGGTACTCTTTGTCCTGCCTGAGACTCTCTGTTTATGATTGAACCAAGTAATTTGATTTTGAAATTTCTGTAAAAATTGGAAGAGAGATCATTCTTAGGAGCAGTGAAGTAGCTATGATCGGAGCTATATTCCAGCTCAGGTACGTTTTCTTCAACGAAAATCTACATTCCACTGCTCAGGTGTTGTGATGATTAGACAACAACGATGATGATGATGAAATGGTTGTATTGGTTTTAGTGGGAAAAAACCAGATTATCTAGGAGTACAAAAGAACGAGAGATTGGCTCTATGTCCTGCCACAAATAACTGTATCTCCACTTCTGAGAATATCAGTGATCGAATGCATTATGCTCCACCGTGGTAAATCAAGAGCTTTGTGTTTAGATTTTGGTCTTCTGCTTTGAAAAGATTTGATCAGCAAACACTTTTTCTTTATTTTGTTGATGAGCAGGAACTATAATGGAGGAAGAAAAACGCCTGTGAACAGACAAGTTGCAATGAAAGAGCTTCTTAATGCGGTAACAATCCTTAAACATCGAGGACAATATCAAGATATGATTCTAATCGCCATTTTGAAATCTTTTGATCACCATTGATGGCAGATTAAGTCGACCAAACCTGACAAATTTACCCCTCGGATTGTGGAGAAGAAGGATGACTATGTTCATGTGGAATATGAAAGTCCAATCTTAGGGGTAAGTTTAGTAAGCTTTTCTTCTATCATCTCTCAACCAACATAGCTAAAAGATTTTAGACACAACCATTTGGTCTTTGACAGTTAGTAGATGATGTTGAATTCTTGTTCACTCCGGGGAAGAACTCCACAGTGGAATATCGATCTGCATCCCGTAAAGGGAACTTCGACTTTGATGTGAATAGAAAGCGAATAAAGGTAACACCTTCGATGCTCAACTATTTCTGTTATTGCCACTGGCTTAATAGTTAATCTGCTGTCATTTTTTTTCCAATTTTTGTAGGCATTGCGACAAGAGCTGGAGAAGAAGGGATGGGAATCAGAGAACAGCTTCTGAATCAGAAGCTGATTCCAGATTTTCTTGTCTTAAAATTTCTAAATGCAATGCACTATGTAAAAAGATCGCCATAAATGAGAAAACAGTGTTTTAAGTATTTGAGTGACTCATACATAAGGAAACGGTTTTGGAGAAACTTCAAACACGAGTCATGATTTTAACTGTAACGCATCAAACACAACAGCAGTTCATACGAGTTCTACAGCTCAGGAAGCCTAATGTTGAAGTGACAATAACGAGCCAGGATAAGGTTGGCTAAATGCACGAAAGGAGCTTAGTCTTTCCTCAGGTCAATGAGTTCGGTCTTGATACCATCGGCCTTAAGTATCATAATCTCAAGCTTGTCTCCCTGTTAAAACAAACATTCCACAGAGCATTTGTCAGAGACAAACATTTAAGGAAAATGAAGTAATTGTGCAATGTTCATATCAGGGATAGATTTAGTATAATATCTTCAAGTTAATGCAAATGATATGAGCACATAGGCGAGCTTTTGGTGGCGTGGTGACAAAAGAAGACACAAATAGGACAACTTACAGTGTAGATATCCCTCTCTGTGGCAGATGCAAAAACTGTTTTGACCAAGTCAACTGCTTCAGCCTCTGAAAGGGGTGTGATAGAATCCTACATGGTGGCATAAGTCGAAAAATATAAGCAACTGAGTGATTCATTTTTGCGCTTACAATGTGAAAAGCCAAAGTACAAATGAAGAATATCAACAAACCTGTGCAGGTAGTAGAAGAGGGCTTGGAGACTTGAGCTGGTTGTCAAGGAAAGGCATAATGAGTGTAGAACCAGAACCTTGAGCACTGTATCCAACCTTCTCATATGATCCAACAGCATCATAAGTAAAGACACACCCTTTTCCTAAATATAATCCAGAATAAAAGATCACACAATGTACCTCTTCAATAGTCAAATCATAACGGAAAAAAAGAAGAAGAGCATTTTACCTTCCGCGTCAAGCCCTCCTAGAACATTGAAAGCATAGTAGGGGAAAAACCGCTTGAAATAAAGCGTATTTGAGAGAAGCTGGGCCATTGCAGGACAGCTCATCTGCTTGTTATGCTGATGTTGATAGATCTGCAGGACACCAAACACAGAACAAAAAACATTCTTAGACAAGTATTTTTATCTTCATTAAAATATCTGATATATGCAAGGGAAGAAACAAATTTGATCAAACGACCAAAGGAAACCTCACCAAGTGTCTGGATTTGAGAACCTTCTGCAATGCTTTCACATCAGCCTGAAAGCCAGAGGAAGACAACACAGCTTTGTCTGCTCTGGAAGCTTAAAAGAAGATAACAACTTAAGAAGAGTCTTGCAAGTTACATAAGATGAAAACACATAAGAATTCTATCTATTTCCATACTAATGAATACTTTTGGTATATAAGATTTTACAACACAGTAACACTCTTTTGTAAGGTTACGTAACTCAAAGAACTAAACACATTGTAAATAAAAAGTTATAAGAACACAAATAAGCCAAGCAATAAACTGGATTACAGAATCCAAGGAATGATCAAAGTTAAATCACAAAGTCTATACTAGAGTTACCATAGCACCAAACAAAGACACAATTGGTTTCATCCAGATCTACGAATTATCGATTGCAAAAACCCAGAAATTTACAAAAACCCTAATAATCAACAACCAAAGCCCAAAATCGAACTATTGCCAGAAATCAATTACTTCCCCAAAGAATCAAAAGTTGGAATTTGAGACAAGTTACTCACAGTTTATGGATTTTTGAGTAATCGCGACTAAGAATACTGTAACCGGTAGACATCCGAGTATCGGCGGCGATAACGCAGTAATCCGATCCAGCGATGGCCACACATGTTCTGAAACAATACAATGATTAATACAGAGCAGTAAATCGCAACAAAAACGCCCAAATGACAAATCAGAATAAAAAAGACGACACTAGGCGAAGAAACCAGGTGAGTTGATTAAGGGTGACACGATCCGTACCCTCCATTGTTATCGTAAGGAGACCAGTTCGCGTGCTGCTTAGTCATGGTGGATTTGAAGGAGAAGCTTAGAGTTAGAGCTAGGGCTTGGAAGAACTGAAAATTGGCAGATGAGCCTTCCGGTTTATTTTTTGATGTCAAGAAACTTTAGATCTTAGCTCTGGCTTTGTTAACAAGAAAAAGACGGAGACTAAAAACGATACCGTTTTAGACCTGGGAAATTACGGGCTGTAACGATATAATCTTGGGCTTTAATAGGCCTTATTTGGGCTTTGAATTCCTGGTGAATTACTTTTTTTTTTCTTTTTTTTTTTCTTTGGTAGTAGTTCTTCTTCTTCTTCGATTTTTCTTTTGTAGTAGTTCTTCTTCTTCTTCTGTTTAGTCATAATCGTCTCCTTTTTATTGTAGAAACTTTACCCTAGATTAGTCTAGATCTAGCTGAAACCCTAATTTCAAGTGACCTATTTAGTCTGATGTTGTTCTAGTAAATGATAGAGTCTTCTGTAAAAATTTGTCTCGAGTATTAGTAAGTTCATTAGGAGGGTTTTTAAAAACAATTCTTTATCTCTTCTCTCACTCTATTTCGTTCTCTCATTTTCTCTTTGTTAGTTTTACTGACTTAGTGCTACCAGTAAATCTTCACATCTGTGGTAGTTGGGAATTTAGGGTTTTTGGGTGTGTGTGAAAGCAATGGAAGCACTTGTTGTTGATGCTGGCTCTAAGCTCCTGAAAGCAGGAGCAGCAATTCCTGACCAATCTCCTTCAATGATAATTCCATCTCAAATGAAACGAATGGTAGAGGATGGGTCTTCTTCAGCTGATAACCCCACCACTGTGTTTGAAGATGTCACTCTTGATCCTATTGAAAGGGGATTGATAAGAGATTGGGATGCTATGGAAGATCTGTTACGATATGTTGTTTACACTGGACTTGGATGGGAAGAGGGAAACGAAGGCAATATACTTTTCACAGATCCACTTTGTACTCCTAAGGTCCGTATCTTAACTTCCTCCTTTGCTTTCCGAAGTGAAAAAGATAACTTAGATTTCTTTTGACGTCGCTTTTGGATGATTAAAAGGATCCGTTTTGTTTTAATAGTATAACATTTTAGATAACAAAATGGTGCTGTTTTAACGTTTTGACCTGATTTGGCTCTGCAAATGTTTTGTTTGTGGGTAGGCTATTAGGGAACAATTGGTGCAGCTGATGTTTGAAACATTCAATGTCTCTGGATTTTATGCATCAGAGCAAGCGGTGTTGTCCCTTTATGCTGTTGGACGCATCTCTGGTTGCACTGTTGATATTGGTCATGGGAAGATAGGTATAATAACTTGGTTCCCTTTTGTTATAATCTGATTTTGCTCTTTGTGTCTTTTCACTTTGTCATATTTCCCTCTGTTATGTGGTTTATGTTACAGGAGTTGTTTCCCTTTACTAACCTTTTTCCATGCTCTGAAATGTTTTGTTAAACCAAATTTTTTTTTGTCCTGTAAGTGGCAATAGATTGGAGGTTCCTTGTGTATGTGGCTGGGTGTGATCAGCGTGTTGTTATGTCGGATGTTTTAACTTCGTGATTTGATCTCACAGCTGTTGTTAACTCTTTTCTGGTGTACTCAGATATTGCGCCAGTTCTTGAAGGTGCTGTTCAACACATTGCCTCGAAACGGTTTGAGCTAGGGGGAACCGACCTAACAAAATTATTTGCCCAAGAGCTTGGAAAATCCAACCCGTCGATGAATCTCAGCATGTCTGATATTGAAAAACTGAAGGAGCAATATGCAAACTGTGCCGAGGACGAAATTGCTTATGCGAAAACCCAAAGCTGTGAAATGGAGCAGCATACTCTTCCTGATGGACAGGTTTGTGTGGCTACAAATCAAAGATTCTACATCTTGTGTTGCCTTTTACATATATATAACAAAACCATTGCCTTATAGGTGATAAGCATTGGGCGAGAGAGATATTCTGTTGGTGAATCTCTGTTTCAGCCATCAATATTGGGACTGGAGGAGCACGGAATCGTAGAACAGCTTGTCCGGATCATCTCCACAGTCTCATCTGAGAACCATAGGCAACTCTTAGAGAACACTGTACTCTGTGGTGGCACAACCTCCATGACAGGTACAAAAATTGTGTGTTTTGATAGTTTTTTGGATCGGAAAACTGAAGGGTTTTGGTGCAATGGTCATTGACAGGATTCGAAAGTAGATTTCAGAAAGAAGCAAACTTGTGCTCATCTGCTATTAGACCAACTTTGGTGAAACCGCCCGAATATATGCCAGAGAATTTGGGAATGTATTCAGCTTGGGTTGGAGGAGCCATACTAGCTAAAGTGGTGTTTCCACAGAATCAGCATGTTACTAAAGCAGATTATGACGAGACTGGACCATCAGTGGTTCACCGGAAATGTTTCTGAAACGTTGTAGTTTATTGTAGCTGAGGATTTCTTTTGCTTTTGCTGTGGTTCGAAGATTTTAACACTACTTTCAAATGTTCACTAGTAAGTGTTTAGTTGTTTTCGTGCTTCTGAGCAGCTCTTGAATTTTAGAAACGATTATTAACAAATGCAAACGTTTTATAATCATAACAAGTAGTGCAAGTCTGCGACCATAAGCCTTGAATCCGGTTGTATACAAAACGCAAACGTTATACAAATCTTATGAGTTCACTGTGGAAACAAACACAAAATGTAAAATTTCTCATCTGATTTGATATTTCTAGAAAAGCATTTAATCGGTTACATTCTGTAGCTTTCTAAAGCGAGGAAACCGAAACCGGCTGGGTTTCTCACAGTTTAGCGAAACCGGCCCTGACCTCTTCAAACGAGTACTCAACCATAACGTTTTCTTCATCCATTATCTTCTCCAGCGCAGGAGTGAACGGCGTTGTTGTCTCTGTCATAGCGACAGAAGCTGCTGGAGTTGTTGGTACAGAGATGGGAGCAGCTCTTTCGTTTTCTTCCTTGGTTTTAGATGTCAAGATTCTCTCATCTAAAGATGATGGCTTTGCTGTGTGAGCATCCTTGTGATCTTCTGGGGAATTCAAGATATTGGAAGTAACCGGTGAAAGAGGCTTCCTAAGCATTGGAGATCTCGCAGCTTTTCCTGCAACCAAAACGTTCTTTGATCTGAGACGACCAGGAAGCTCTGAGTTTCTCCTCCCTACACATATTGACCAGGAAGCTCTGAGTCTCTGTAAACCACACTCTTGTGTTGTTAGTATTATGTACCTGAATGAGCTGGAAAAGTTGAATCTCTTCTACTAGTAGCGTTCTGGTCATGGTAATTAGTCCTTTTGCTATTGAGTGTTGCCTTCTCAGGCTTCAAGCTTTGATGAAGCATGGCACCACCAAGGGAGAGTTTTCTGTTCATGGCAGCAGTTACTGGAGTTCTCAGTGGTTTCTTTCCGCTTTTATTTGGGCTTGGTTTAGACCCATAAAGGGCTTCTTGTTCTGTTATGAGTTGTCCATGGAGTTTCTTCAGATCCTGAGATGAAGCAACAATGTCAAATTGCGTTTAAAACGACTATTAAAAACCAGTTTTCCTTACTCTCTGTCTCTGTTTTTCATGCTCTTTCTCTTCCAATAGAGTCTTGTACTGCTCAAGCATCGATAAAACTCGGACCTGAAATATTTTTAAGGGAACGTGGTTTTGTGTAGAGATGATTTGAAAAATGTGTAGAGCAGATTCATTGATCAGTAAGGACACTTACACCATCATATAAGAATTCATTTCCTCTTTCATCCTCCCAAGCAATGACTTTGGTAGTCAAAGCCTCCACCATCCCTGCATCAGTATAGCAGGAGAAAACAATCATAATCCCGGTTTTTACATTATCAAAGTTCTGAGTTGTGGGTTTTGTAATATAATCTAGAGAACAAGAATGTTACCAGGAAGTTTATTCACAAGAATACGGGCTTTTTCCGCACGCTTCAATGTAAGATGAGCTCCTCTTCCAGCATTGTACCTATTATCATCCTGAGAAACCAATGATGTTTAGAATAAGAGTTGACGCAGAGAGAGAGAGCTTGATATTAAAATGTCTTACCCGATTGTATTCTTCGAGCCATGACTCTTCTTCACATGCTGACATCCATTTCTCCACTTTTTCAAGAATCTCCTTTCTACTTGAAGCTTCCTCTTTAACCTTTGCAATCTCTGAATCAATTTGCTCTAACAACTGCTCAGGATCCTTGACACCTAAATGATGAGTGGAAACATATTATTACCTAGTGCTTATTATCGACTACATTTCAGCACTGTTAGATGTAAAATGAAGCTTTTTCCTAATAATGGTATACCAGATTCTATAGCTTCAACTGAAAAGTCTTCTGATTTGAGAACTTCGGTGGCCATGTGCATCTTCCTTGATATTTCCTCAAGCTCAAACTTCTTTCTAAGTATCACCTCTTTGATCTTAGTTGTTTTAAGCTTGCTAAGCCTAATGACTTCATCGTCAACCTGTAAAACAAACCCACATTTTCAAAAGGATGCTCCCTATACTTTTATAAACAGATTGACTAACACTAGAGAGAGGATACACAGCACGGTTTTTTCCTGTGGACTTACGCATTTAATGGAAGCAACAGAAAGAATGTTGGCCTCCGTAATTTCAGACTCAGGCACGGCGATACTGCAAGTGACATTGTGAAATATCTTTTGCTCTTCAGCAGGAGTGTCCAGCAGATTCCAAAGCTCCAGCAGGGAGACTGCAAGATCTTGAAGCTGGAAAAACAGGTTATGAATGTCAGAAACCGCAAGCACGCAAAAAATTTTGCACTATATTTCAGAAAGGTCTCGAATCCCAACCTTCTGCATTCGCTGTAACTTGACCTTTTGTAGATTTTCAATCATCATATCCAACTTATCAAGAGTACTTCTGCTCACATCTCTGGCGTTGAACTCAACTAGAGATGAGTGTATCCCTTTAATCATGTCCTTGAAGTCTTCACCAAGCACTGAGCACAACAAGTTAAGCGTTTTCAGCAGACTTTCTACCTCTTCCAATCTTTTGCTCTACAGTTAGGAAAATATGTGCAAAGAATCTTGTAAGTCCCATATCTTGAAACCAAATTCGTTTAGAAAATTTTGACCACTATCATAAAAAAGTAAAACAACCTTTTCATTCTGTAGTTCAGCTAATTGCCTACGCAATTCTTCCAACTTCTGAAGCGAAAGATCGGTTTCTTCTGCAGCAAACTTCTTCAGATAATCTGTTGAATTTCCAAGTTGAAATGACAACTTGAGTAACTGATCGATAACTTCTCTAAACTGATTCGTTCTCTCAATCTTCTTTTTGTGCAGCCTCTCTAATTGAACATTAACGTTCTCAAGCTCCTCTTTCAAGTTTTCACCCAACCTGCTGTTGGACTGTAAGAAAAGAAACCAAGAAAAGGAAAAAGCATCAATATTTTCCATAACTCAGGCAGATAAAAAAAACAAAATTTATCAAAATCTTTGTTTAACTACACTTTCATGAATTTCTTGTCCACCCATAGAAGAGCCAATGGCTGCAATTTCTGCTCTTCCAAGAGCAATTTGTTTCAGCAAATTCGCTTTAGACCGACTAGCCTCTTCGACTTTTCGCTTATAAACCGAGAGACACTCTTTCTCAATATCAGCCAAAGCAGCATCTTTTTCATCCTCAGTCTCTCCCATTTCATTCCATATTTCCTGATGTCAGAAAAATTCTACATCAAATTCTGTTTATCACACAAAATTGGGTAACGAAGATGTGAATCTCTTTCATAAAAAAACCTGCAATTGGCGAAGCAACGATCCACATGTAGTCTCGATTCGCGAAAACTGCTCCGTTGAATTTCGCATCATTGTGATTAAATCTTTTTCTCGAAATCTACATACAAAAATTCCCAATTATCCTTCCGAGTATAAACATCATGAACCCTAAAAATTTTCACCTAGTAGCTAGTAACTGTGAAATCAGAGGATGCGAAACCAGTTTCGTACCATCAACGTCAACTAAAAATTGTTTCGTAACTCTAATTCTCGATTATAAAAAAACCAAACAATTCAGAAACATCGCGTCAATTAGGAAAAAAAATGCAGAAATGTTCTCTTGAGTTTTTCTCTGTATTGATCCGCAGAATTAGAAAAAAATAATCGCAATGACTACGGTCATGGAAAAGTTCAAGATCTTTAACATCTACAAGAGAGAAACGAGAAATAGAACCTACCTCGATCAAAGATCAGCGCCAATAAGAAGTTTTGGAGTTGGGGAAGAAATGATCAAAACTGGAGAGAGCAAAATTAGGGTTTATAATGTTGGGAATTAGAGGGTAACGGATGTAAAATCAAAATTTGAAGAGGGAGCGGGAGGAGGGTCCGTTACGATCCGGGGCTCACAGTTTTGTTGACGTGGCATGATCTGAGTCGTTGTATTAAAATCTGCTTTCCTTTTGTGCTTTCTCCTTTTCTTTTAACGGACCAGATTTCGTAAGGGAGCAATAAAGCCTTGAAATTTGAAAACGGGCTGTTCAGATTTTTTTTAAAATATCATTGGCTCCATATTGGTCCTAAATAAAATAAAAATGGTGACCAGATAAACAATTTCGAAATATTTTTTAAAAGCACATAAAAGATCAAATCTTCTCATTTTATTAATACCTCATATTCTTTGGAGTTTACTTTTCTTAAGTCAATAAAATCTATTAAAATTATGATGTATGATCTTTTTCTAGTTATATAACGATTTTGGACATGTGATAAACTGATAATCAATGCATGATAAGAGAATCTAGAGAGTAGAGAATGTACAAAAATGACACTATTTTTGCAACCATCCAATGAGATCAAAATATTTCTTATTTGTATATTGTGTATGGCCTTGTATATGTGTTGTTTTCTTTTGCAATCATACTGAGATTTTAACATACATTTTCTAACATCTGACATTAACTATCTTAATAACATTGAACATCTTTTAACAGATTAATATTCATCGTTAATTATGTTAACTGCTAGAGTTTTACATAAACATTCCAACATCACAAAATTTCGATGGAGATTGGAATGTGATCCAGTTAAAAGAGTGTGATCGTAACGATGTTCTGATGAAAAGTAGAAAGCTTAAGGTTACTTCTATCAATCCCAGAAAATCATTTCTTCGTAATAGTTTCAGCACACAAATGAGAAATGCTGGAAAAAAAAACTCAACCGAAGCTTCGTTCAAATTTTTGTCTTTATTCATTACTATGGCGATATCGGTCATCAGCCATAACATTAACCAACTCCCCATCAATGATAGAAAACAAGATATAAAGGGAAATCTTGTTTCCATCAACTCTAGAATAGGAATTAAAACTCTAGAATATGAATTAAAAAAGTATCAGCTCCCAAAATAAGACTAATAATCAAGACCACACCACATATACCTTCCACTATGACCCCAACGTGAGTGTGATCGTTAGGAGTGTGGTAAATTATTTAGTCAAGGATAGTGAATGATAGTTTATTCAATTTTTGAATAAAAAGATGATGTGATTTGTGAAATGCGACCTTGGTTGTAAGTTTTGAGAAACATATTTAGTTTTTACTTAAACCTAAACTTCATTCAACATTTCAATCACTAGACGTTTAGATGTTATAAAAAGACTCAACATTGTTTTAAAAATTGATCATCTAGACGTTTAAGTGGCCAAGACCACCCCCAACCCAAGGCATTAATTTTGGTCATATTATCATCAAAATTAAAGTCTTGATTAATATAAATGTAAATATAATTTTCAGTATTCCCTTTAATTAAAAAGTAATAAATTGAAAAATATAAAATAAATCTGTATAATTTCGTTCACATTATTAATCACCACATCCATAATAATCGTACAAATCAAATTGTTTACGATGATGATTGGAAATGGATAAAAAGAAGAGCTCAGACAAAGCTTGTCTGAATTTCTGGAAAAATAAAATAAAACTAAACTAAAATATGTGGAGAGAGAAAGAGAAGCCGAGCGGAGAGTGTAAAATAATGCCGAACTTATCAGTATTGTCATTTGTCGGACTGAGCCTCAGCTTCTTTAAAATGCCAAATATTGAAAAAGAAATTAATTAAAACAAAACACACTGAAAATTACTCAAAAATCCTTCTTTTTCTGTCTCTCTCTCTTCGTCGTCGTCGTCGTCGTCGTCTTCTTCTCCATCTCCTCTTTCTCTGCTACTTCTTCACCTTCCTGATGAATCCTCACAAAACCGAAGAAGATCTGTTCCACCATCATGACCTTGGCCCGACGGACATAATCGTTCAATCACAACCGTCCATTCACCACCACCACAATTCCGAAGACGATCCCGCGTTTTCTCTCCCGGAATTCGTACTCTTCCGCTCTTCTACTTCCGGAGATTCTCCTGGTCACTCCTCCGACGAACACGACGATGCGTCTCATCCCCGTGCCGGAATCCCCAAAATTGCTGATATCTCAAATTCTAGGGTTTCGAGTGAAGGAAGAGATGGGGCTTTTATCAGTCCCGAGCCTCATATCTCATCTCAGTTCTACACATTCAACGCAGATTCTCACTCTCTCATGATTCGCTGTCTCCGCGAAGGCCGTCTCGCTACTCCGGCGGAGATCCGCGTCGCGACGCCGAGGTCCGTCCTCAAGTCATGGCGCTCCGTTTGGAAGGATCGAAATGAGGAAACGGCTTACCTAACCGCTTGGAAACGGATCCAGGATAAGCTCATGTCCCGTCTCGATCCAGCCACCGGTAACGAATTTCTCTGTTTCAAGAATAATTCTCAGCAATTCGTCTCTCACATTAACCAGTGGCAAGATATAGTCATGGGATTTCACGGCGATGGTGATTTAAAACACTTAGGGCCTAAAGAGACTATTGAGAGAATTAAGCAAGTTTGGACTGTGGGTGCTAAGCTCTATGGAATTCCCGAGAGCTTTATTAGAGTTTGTGTAGCAGCATGTCCTATTTGCAATGCTGACTCTGGTTCTGGTTCGAGGAACAAACGGCGTCGGTTTGAGTATACAGAGTCTTTTGATGTGCCTGCCAAGGATGTTCCCGATAGGTTGCAGCAATTGGCTGCTAAGCATAAGGTTGTGCTCTGCATTAGGCAGAAGTATATTAGGTATAAGCCATTTATGGCAGAGGTGAAGGATTATGCTTGTCATAGAGCTGGAGAGCCTGCCTCTAAGAAATCTAGGATTTTGAAGAGGGAGCCTTATCAGTCGAAGAGATGTGGTTGTGGTTTTAGGATTAGAGCTATTGTGCCAATTGCTAACTACAATGAAAAGGACAAAACTTTTGTATATCAGGAAGAAGGAACAGCTGTTTTTAAGCTATACGCTGTCCATTCAGGACATGAGCCTGGGGCAATGGATGGAAATGCGAGAATCATGCATCGGGTTGTTGGCCATAAGGGTTTTTTGATGGATCAAGAGACGGTCTACGGAGTGAGGGAAGACTTAGAAACTGAAGGGCTTGGATTGATTGGGAAGGATGATGGTGGAGATATGCATTTTTCTGTCTTGCAGCAAGTGCAGGAACTAAAGAGTGAACTTGGCAATCTAGAAGGAAAGATTGGGAAGATTCCGCAAGTGATGTTGGGTTCAGTGTCCAGAGAGTTGTTTGAGATGCTCAACAAGATCAGGAATATCGGTGATGAGAGTGTTAAGGGAATAACGGGTTTGCTTTCTGAAAAGACACACTCAGATGAAATACTTGTTGGAGATAACGATCTAGCACATTGGAGTGACCATCACCACGAGCATTTATATGGAGATGGGAAGGATGCAGAACTTATTGAAGATGATGAGGACAGTTTTGGGAGGAGCCTTGATGACGTTGCTCCTTGGGAACAGATAAGGCCACCATCGGGTTGTAGAAGTTCAAAGGATCTCTTGTCTGAGACATGTAAGCCTGAGAAATGGTTAAAGTCCAATGACTTTGATGAGAAGAGCATTCTAAATTGTGAAGATTCTAAATTAACAAAACCGATGAGACACGATGAAGGTACAGTAACAGATGTAGGTTTAGTTGGTATACAAGTCGATAGCTTCTATCAAGAAAACTCCAAATGGTATGATTCTCCTTGTGGTTTGGATTCAAACACGGACTGTGAAGACAATGGATTCAGACATGGGGAGATTTTGTAGAAACATGGTAAGGTCCTTATTATAACCAATTTCTAACTCTCTTATTTCACACATCTTGTTATGCATATCCATTCCCAATTCATAACTGGGAATCAGATTGTATATTTATGTGTTCTATAACACGGTTTCAGGGATTATTTTTGCGTGTATGTTTGTTGTAGGAGTTTCTTTGTTGTGAGTTTATGTAAAGTGAAACCCAGATTGTTTCTCTGCATATATAACATGGTTAATTTATTTAACTAAGATCTGTAACCTTTGAAGGTTTCTCACTTTTGATTATCCTAAAGTGGTAATCTTTAGAATTAGCGCCCAAATCATTTGACTGTATTCTCTTTTGGTTTCAGAAATGACCTGAAACAGTCATGTTCTTAATAATGTGGAATATTATCTGTAATTGTGTTGTTACAATCTTGCTGAACAATGAGCGACTTAATTAAAGGTGTCAATAAGGGCGTTAATTAGGGGTGAAACTTGATTTTGTTTGGTTGGAGAATAAACGAGATTAGGATATGCGTTTATATACTTAATTTGTGCAAGATTATCATTTATTCATATTAAACCTTTTATAATTACACTAATTAGCCATCCTCTTTAACTTTTGTGCCGTTTTGGAAAATATAAAGTACACCATACTGGGAACAAGCTACGAATTTCCCGGCGGTCAACTGCTTAAAACCGCCGTGCTGTAAAATGTCGAAATTGGTATTTGAATTTCACTCAAATTACAAAGTGGCCCTCCAAGTCCATTGTCAACTGAAGGGCATTTCGGTCATGTAGCAAATTTTTCATTTCGATGTCAGAAAAATCAAACTACGACGCGATCTGAAGTTCGTCTCATCTACCTCTTTGCTCTGTACCCTGCAATTTCCTTTTGCAGCTGTTTGAGTCAGACTCGCTGACCCAACTCGGATCGGGCTCAGAGCTCCGAGGCAATTCGGTCTAATTCCTGTCGTGGTTCCAGATCTGTCTAAGAGTTGAGTCGCTGAGCTCGCCGTGAAAATTGGGAATGGCTTCCTCGGAAGCTGATTCCCGATTGAGTCGAGTCGTAACACCAGCTTTAGAGAAGATCGTCAAGAACGCGTCGTGGCGGAAACACTCGAAGCTCACTAAGGAATGCAAAGCTGTTATCGAGCGGCTAAGTTCGCCGCAGAAATCATCACCTCCGTCGTCCTCTACTGCTGACTCCGAGCCTAATTCTTCTGTTCCCGGTCCACTTAACGACGGTGGTTCGGTAGAGTACTCACTCGCCGATTCTGAATTCATCTTCAGCCCTCTGATCAATGCCTGTGGCACTGGCCTCGCGAAGATCGTCGAACCTGCTATTGACTGCATTCAGAAACTTATCGCGCATGGCTACATTCGTGGTGAATCGGACCCCGCCGGTGGAACCGAGTCACTTCTTCTTTTTAAATTGATCGAGTCCGTTTGTAAATGCCATGATTTGGGAGACGAATCTATTGAATTACCTGTGTTAAAGACTCTGTTATCTGCTATTAACTCCATCTCGCTGAGGATCCATGGCGATTGCTTGCTCCTGATTGTACGTACTTGCTACGACATTTACTTGGGAAGCAAAAACGTGGTGAATCAGACGACTGCCAAGGCTTCGCTGATCCAGATTCTGGTGATTGTGTTCCGGAGGATGGAGGCGGATTCGTCAACGGTCCCAATTCAGCCGATAGTAGTGGCTGAGCTCATGCAGCCGATTGAAAAATCAGATGCGGATGGGACGATGACGCAGTTTGTTCAAGGTTTCATCACCAAAATCGTGCAGGATATCGACGGCGTGTTGAATCCGACAATGCCAGGATCAGGAAGCCACGATGCGGCATTAGGGACTAGCACAGTGGAGACTACGAATCCGACGGATTTGTTGGACTCCACTGATAAAGACATGCTGGACGCTAAGTATTGGGAGATCAGTATGTATAAGTCGGCTTTAGAGGGAAGGAAGGGGGAGCTAGCAGATGGTGAAGCTGAGAGAGATGATGATTTAGAAGTTCAGATAGAGAATAAGCTGCGGAGAGATGCCTACTTGGTTTTTAGGGCGCTTTGTAAGCTCTCCATGAAGTCACCTCCAAAGGAGTCTTCGACAGATCCGCAGTCGATGAGAGGGAAGATTCTGGCTCTTGAGCTGTTGAAGATCTTGTTGGAAAATGCTGGAGCTGTTTTTAGGACAAGCGAGAGGTATGTTCCTGTAACTAAAATGTTTGCATACCTCATTTGCTTTTGTTTGAGAATCTAAGGGAGAATCCAGAGTCTGAAGAGAAGTCAGATATTTATTCTACTGATGATTTGCCATCTCTGCTGAACAGGTTTTTAGGTGCTATCAAACAGTATTTATGTTTGTCGTTGTTGAAGAATAGCCCTTCTACTCTTATGATTATCTTCCAGCTTTCTTGCTCTATATTCATCAGTTTGGTTGCGAGATTCCGGGATGGATTAAAGGCTGAAATTGGAGTTTTTTTCCCAATGATTGTTCTTAGAGTCGTGGAGAATGTATCTCAACCTAATTTTCAACAGAAGATGATTGTTCTTTGGTTTCTTGATAAGCTTTGTTTGGATTCACAAATCCTAGTTGATATATTCTTGAACTACGATTGTGATGTCAATTCATCAAATATTTTTGAGAGGTATGTTACGTTCCTTGATGCTTTGCTGTTCAGAGTTAAATTTTGATGAGGTGGAAGTTCTTTGCGTAATTTATGTATCCTCTGTATGTTCACGTTTAGGATGGTCAATGGTCTCCTTAAAACGGCTCAAGGGGCACCTCCTGGTACAGCTACAACGTTGTTGCCACCTCAGGAGGCAGCTATGAAACTTGAAGCCATGAAATGCTTAGTAGCCATATTGAAATCGATAGGAGATTGGTTGAACAAGCAGTTGCGCCTGCCAGTTTCTAATTCGTTGAATAAATCTGAAGCACTTGAGATCGATCTGGGATCTGGAAGTCCTCAGTTGGCAAATGGAAATGCTGATGAGTCTGCTGACGGAACAGATACCTATTCTGAATCTTCAGGAGGTACATCTGATGCTCTGGCTATCGAGCAGCGCCGAGCTTACAAACTCGAACTTCAGGTAAGAACTTAAATATGTTTGGGTATTAGGAAAAATATTGAGAAGAGTGACATTCTATTATTGATCTGTTGTGGTTAATTCTAATTTAAATGTTTGTCCCAGGAAGGTATTTCTCTTTTTAATCGAAAGCCAACAAAAGGCATTGAGTTTCTCATCAACGCGGGTAAGGTGGGTGACTCTCCTGAAGAGGTAGCAGCTTTTCTCAAAGATGCGTCGGGGTTAAATAAAAGTTTGATAGGTGATTATCTTGGAGAAAGAGAAGAGTTACCTCTTAAGGTGATGCATGCATATGTGGATTCTTTTGATTTCCAAGGAATGGAATTTGATGAGGCAATTAGAACCTTTCTTGACGGTTTTAGGCTGCCAGGAGAAGCACAAAAGATTGACCGAATCATGGAAAAGTTTGCTGAACGTTACTGCAAGTGTAATCCTAAGGTGTTTACTAGCGCAGACACAGCTTACGTTCTCGCATATTCTGTGATCATGCTCAATACTGATGCCCACAACCCCATGGTGAAGAGCAAGGTTTGTTTCATGTATTGTCTAGGATAAACACAGTTATTGTGGAAGTTTGAGGTCGAATGTTGATGAAGTTCTTTATGTATTTTTTCTTTCTTTTGGAACATATGTAGATGTCTGCCGATGACTTTATCAGAAACAATCGTGGAATAGATGACGGAAAAGATTTACCCGCGGATTACATGAGATCGCTGTATGAAAGGATAACAAAGAAAGAGATAAAGATGAAAGAAGATGATTTACCTTTGCAACAGAAACAATACGCAAACTCAAACAGAATGCTTGGTTTGGATGGTATATTAAACATAGTGATCCGTAAGCAAGGGGGAGATTCATATGTGGAAACAAGTGATGATCTGATGAAGCATATGCAAGAGCAATTTAAGGAAAAAGCTCGCAAATCAGAGTAAGATCACTCACTCTTCCTTTCATTAAATGTTGTTAACAACCTTTTCCATTATGACAACTATTTCTCTGTAACACAGTATTTATTTGAACTCAGAACTACTCTCCTGAACTGTTC
This sequence comes from Cardamine occulta, assembly GCA_028015245.1. Lineage (NCBI taxonomy): Eukaryota > Viridiplantae > Streptophyta > Magnoliopsida > Brassicales > Brassicaceae > Cardamine > Cardamine occulta. The sequence goes on along the minus strand of CM051381.1, from coordinate 1,029,881 downwards.
CATCTTTTAGGTATCTTTGAGCTGATGCAATATTTGAATTTACTTGAGTTTGCAGGTCAACCTACTATGCTGCAACAGATGTGGTTATTCTCAGATTTATGATTGAGGCTTGTTGGGCTCCTATGCTTGCTGCATTCAGTGTGCCTCTAGACCAGAGTGATGATTTGATAGTGATCAACTTATGTCTTGAAGGCTTCCACCATGCAATCCATGCCACTTCTTTGATGTCAATGAAGACCCATAGAGATGCTTTTGTGACTTCACTAGCGAAGTTCACTTCACTTCACTCCCCAGCTGATATCAAGCAGAAAAATATTGAAGCCATTAAGGTTGGTATTCTACTTTAAGTTTTATGTGACTGTTGTTTTTTAATAGTTCCCCTCCCTCGTTGTACCAAAAAACAGGCTATGTGTCTTGAGTATCCTTTCTTTTTTGTTGATAATATTTCCTTCCTGATCTCACTGTCGCCTTTTCCCCTGTAAAACTTGTCTGGATCCCAAATTAATATTGGTTGTTTTCCAGGCGATTCTCAGACTTGCTGATGAAGAGGGAAACTCTTTGCAAGATGCCTGGGAGCATATACTAACTTGTGTTTCCCGTTTTGAGCAACTACATCTCTTGGGAGAAGGTGCACCTCCAGATGCCACTTTTTTTGCTTCCAAACAAAATGAGTCAGAGAAATCGAAGCAACCTAAACAATATGTACTTCCTGTTCTGAAAAGGAAGGGACCTGGGAAAAGTCAGTATGCAGCTACAGGTGTCTTGAGGGGTTCATATGACAGCATGAGTTTTGGCGGAAAAGGTTCTAGGAACATGAGAAAAGAACAGATGAGCAGCATAGTCTCAAATTTGAACTTGTTGGAGCAGGTTGGTGAAATGAATCAAATATTTGCACAGAGTCAGAAACTAAACAGTGAAGCTATAATAGACTTTGTTAAAGCTCTCTGCAAAGTTTCTATGGATGAGTTGCGGTCTCCTTCTAATCCACGCGTTTTTAGCCTCACGAAGATTGTTGAGATAGCGTAAGAACTCGGCTTCCTCTTTCTTCTCTCATATACTGCATATAAGAGACATACTCTGTTCTTAGCAACTTTAAGTGAGTAATCTGACATTTTCTGTTCGTAATTGGTGACAGGCATTATAACATGAACCGTATAAGGCTTGTTTGGTCAAGCATCTGGCAAGTGCTATCGGGTTTCTTTGTGACCATTGGATGCTCAGAGAATCTTTCTATTGCAATTTTTGCGATGGATTCTCTGCGGCAGTTGTCAATGAAATTCCTGGAACGGGAGGAGTTGGCTAATTACAACTTCCAGAATGAATTTATGACACCTTTTGTCATTGTTATGCGTAGAAGTAATGATGTTGAGATCAGGGAACTTATCATCCGATGTGTTTCTCAGATGGTATTGTCGCGTGTAAACAATGTTAAGTCGGGATGGAAAAGCATGTTCATGGTAGGCGTTTATTATACTTCTCTCTGGTAACCACATTTACTCAAGAGGATTTACGCCTGTGTCCTCACAATGTGTTTTCTTCCTCTGCAGGTTTTTACCACAGCAGCATATGACGACCACAAAAATATTGTGTTTTTGTCCTTTGAGATTATCGAGAAGATTATCCGAGAATATTTCCCATACATCACTGAGACAGAAACCACCACGTTTACAGATTGTGTGAATTGCCTAGTTGCATTCACCAATAATAGATTTAGCAAGGATATCAGTCTCAGTTCCATAGCTTTCCTCCGGTATTGTGCAACAAAGCTTGCAGAAGGAGATCTTAAATCACCATCAATGAACAAAGACAAGGAAAAGATTCCTCAGTCATCTTTCCACACTGGAAAAACCGGGAAACAAGAGAACGGAGAAATTGTAAACAACAATAATCATCTATACTTTTGGTTCCCCTTACTATCAGGTATAAATTTAAACTAAATAGTTTCTACATTAGGCATTTTCAAACTACTTTTTTTTCGCATGTATTATCTTAGTTGAAGATCCTTATTCATGTGTTTCACCTTCCTATGTCTACTGTGCAGGCTTATCAGAGCTTAGTTTCGATCCAAGACCAGAAATCAGGAAAAGCGCACTACAAATTATGTTTGATACCTTACGCAACCACGGCCATTTATTTTCTCTACAGTTATGGGAAAAAGTATTCGAATCTGTTTTATTTCCTATATTTGACTACGTACGGCATTCTATTGATCCTTCTGGCGAAGAAGAAACTGCTGATCGAGGAAGTTATGGTGGGGATGTGGATGAGCTAGATCATGATGCATGGCTCTATGAGACCTGCACATTAGCACTACAGCTTGTAGTGGATCTCTTTGTCAAATTCTACACTACAGTCAATCCACTTCTAAAGAAAGTACTAATGCTTCTTGTAAGTTTCATAAAGAGACCTCACCAGAGCCTTGCAGGGATTGGTATTGCTGCGTTTGTTCGTCTGATGAGCGATGCTGATGGCCTATTCTCAGAGGAAAAGTGGTTAGAGGTAGTGTCATCTTTAAAAGAAGCGGCCAAGACAACTTGCCCAGATTTTTCTTATTTCCTTAGCGAAGAATATGTAGAGAGAAGCCAGAGAAATGCTCACAACATTCAGAACAGTAATGTTGAGTCTGCTGCTCCAATTGGCGCAGATGGTAATGAAGAGAGTCAGAGAACAGCAACCCATCTTTACACTGCTATCTCTGATGCTAAGTGCCGAGCCGCTGTTCAGCTTTTGTTGATTCAGGTTAGTTCCCCTCTAGCCTTTACGTTTACATGTTATAGTAGTGTGTGTTCCTTCACATGAACCCACAACTTTAATTATTTTCAATCGAAAATTTCTTTGTAAATTGTTAACTCGAAGCCAAACGCAAACGGAAGGAGAAAGTACTTGTGCGTTTGGTTTTTTGTTTACGATTTACAAATGAATTTTGTGAAAAGTGTTCTATTTCCAAAAAAGGTAAAAAAAAAAAAAAAATAACCGACATTTTTACATGTAAGCGCAAACACAAAAATTTGCATTTTGAAATAATTGAGGCCTTAATTCATAACACACCAGTTGAATGCAAACAATAGTAAAGGAAAAGCTTACAGATTGGGTATTAGTGTGTAGATCAAATTATTTAATTGTAATATTCCAGCTTCGTCTTTTAAGATGCAAATTTTATTGTCGTAAAAATGTTTCTTTTTTTCCAGGCTGTGATGGAGATTTACAACATGTACAGAAGTCAGATTTCAGCGAAGAACACATTAGTCCTCTTCGATGCATTGCACGGCGTAGCTTTACATGCTCACGGCATAAACAGTAACTCGATACTCCGTTCAAGACTACAAGAGCTAGGACCCATAACACAGATGCAAGATCCTCCACTACTTCGTCTGGAAAACGAGTCTTACCAAATCTGCCTCACATTCTTACAGAATCTCGTTACAGACAAAAACAGAGAAGCAGAAGAAAAAGAGGAAATAGAATCACTTCTAGTCAACGTCTGTCAAGAAGTTCTTAACTTCTACATTGATACTTCTTCTTCATTTGGGAAAAAACAACAATCAGAATCATCTCGAACGAGTGAGTACCGATGGAGAATACCTCTGGGATCAGGAAAACGAAGGGAATTAGCAGCAAGAGCTCCTCTTATAGTTGCAACACTTCAAGCAATATGTTCATTGGAAGAGGCATCATTTGAGAAGAACCTGAAATGTCTATTTCCACTACTGGCTAACTTGATTTGCAGCGAACACGGCTCTAACGAGGTTCAGATTGCTCTTGCTGACATGCTCGGGTTATCGGTTGGCCCAGTTTTACTCCAGTGGTGCTGATTTTTGCTCTTTGTTTTGGCTTTCGTCTTTCACCTTGGCTTGTGATGTTAATGCTTGCCTTTATAGAGTTGTCTGTTTAATTCATCCGTTCAGTATACTCGTCTAGTAGACTTGATGGGCTTAAGTTCTCGTAGGCTCAATGTATGCAGGCTTCTCTTTAAACACTTTTGCTGGCTTCCAGTGATACGACGGCATATTTTTCATATGTGATCAATATTGTATTAGTGGCCATTTATCAAATGGATTTATTTCTTTTCATCAATTTATCATATGGATTATAGTGCTTCATATCGAGGAATCGATTATCATCGTCTTAAGAGAGATTAAACAAATCCTCCCAAGAAACGATGAACATTGATGAGCAAGTAAATCACAACTACTGAACAAATTAATGCTCTGTTATTCTCAATTTTCTCTAAACGTCCAAAATACTGAATAACACATGTTAATTGAGTGATGACGATCATTGTGTATATATGTCCATAATGTTGCATGGCATGGGATTAGAGCCACATGCCCCCACCACTGGTGGGCTCTCTCAAACGATGACAAAACCTGAACTATTTGGGTCGGGTCGGGTGGGTGGGAACAGAGATGGATGGGAGTGATCACGCCCACACGTCGTGGTTCCGTAGTGGCCTTGCACAAACTCTCTTCTTCCTAAGCGGTCAAAAACACTTTCGCACATACTCACAATCCACTTTAAACACAACTAAAATTGAAGGATGTGTATGAAAGGATTTTATAGTTTGTAGGCTTGTAGCTACCATCACAAATTCATATTTGAGAGAAAAAGATGCATAGCAGTTAGTGGTTATGGTTAAATGTGTAAATGTATATAACCACACAACAAATACAATTTGATTTTAAACTAATTAACCACAAATGACAAATGGATGAAAAAGGAGTATATTAGTATCACTTTTGACAAGTGTTGCCCAGAGTGTACTTGAGGGCGTTACAAAAAAGAGAACTGCTAAATATCAGCCTATAAATTCAAAAAAAAAAAAAAAAAAAAAAAAAAAACACTTCACGCGTGTGTCAGGGAGGTCATTGCACGTGTAGGAACCTAACGTTTGTTGTCTCCACTCTCCACCCCTTTTTTTTTTTTTTGTCTTCTACAAGGTTTTCGTATTAATACTTAGGGATTAACATTTCAGTTATGCATGCACATATTTTAATTTTGGATAAAAAAACATGCACATATTTGCAGGTCTGATATTTGATACTACAATTTACAGTGACAAAGATAAAAAATCGATTAATCAATGAATAGAGACCGAAAGAGAAGTCTTATTTTCTTGTGCTAATTAAATAGCCAAAAGGGACTAATGTAAATTAGAAACTAGAAATAATGATAAAAATGGTAAATTATGAGTAGTTATATCCCACAAGACACGGTCTGACTCGTTATGTCAGTAATATGACTTGATTAGTGTATTTTGGGTCCCACTCCAATTTCCCATGACCGGTTCATGCACGCCCATTCAAAATTTGCCTCTTCTTCATTTTTTTTGTTTGTTCAACTCTTTGGCTTCCTTTAACATCAAACTTTAATTCATTGATTAGCTGCCAAAAGACCAAAGTAGTGGAACCCAATATGCACGCTTTTGTGTTGTTTCCAAAACAGAACCCACCGTCCATCTGATTTTTTACCTTAAGCCACAACCTAAACCCTATAACTCTATATCCCAAACCCATCTCTCTCCTACTTCACTTCACTTCCACTTTTCATTGATAGCTCACCTTCCAAGCCCTAGCTATATATGTATATATAACTATATCTTTGTATATTTTTCTCTTATTTTAGCGATTCAGGAGAGGAAATTAGGGTTTTTGGGGAAGAAATGGATGAGGTCTCTGGTTCTCTTCCACCGCATTTTCTGTCAAAAGATCTTCACCACTATCACCATGAAAACGCTGCACTAAAACGCGACCGAGTAGAAGACGAAGTTGACCTCAAGAACGACCACTCCATTTCCTCCGGAAAAGACCAAGCCGCGACTCCCTCAGAAGGAGAGAATATCAAGAAGAAAAGGCCACGTGGCAGACCCGCTGGTTCCAAGAACAAACCCAAAGCACCGATCATAATCACTCGCGACTCAGCAAACGCTCTCAGATGCCACATCATGGAGATAAACAACGGCCGCGATGTAATGGAAAGCTTAGCCGTCTTCACTAGAAGCCGTCAGTGCGGCGTCTGCGTCTTGACTGGAAACGGTTCCGTTACAAACGTCACCGTTAGACAACCTGGTGGACGCTGCGATTCTAACGTCGTTAACTTTCAAGGACGGTTTGAGATTCTTTCTCTGTCGGGCTCGTTTCTTCCTCCACCGGCTCCACCAGCTGCGTCTAGTTTAACGGTTTACTTAGCCGGTGGTCAAGGTCAAGTGGTCGGAGGTAGTGTGGTGGGACCACTTATAGCTTCAGGGCCGGTGATGATTATGGCAGCTTCATTTGGAAACGCAGCTTACGAGAGGCTGCCATTAGAGGAAGAGGAGGAAACTGAACGAAAGTTAGATGGAAACGCGGCTGGGGCGGTTGGAACGCAAACGCAGAAGCAGTTAATGCAAGATGTGACGTCGTTTGTACAAGGGTCGCCTTCGAATTTAATGAACTCTGTTTCGTTGCCAGGTGAAACTTATTGGGGAACGCAACGGCCTTCTCTCTAAGATAATCCTTAATATTATTAACTTTCATTTCCTTCTTTTTTTTCTTTTACTTTTTAAGTTTTTAAAGATTTTCCTAGGTTTTGATTTTAGTACTGTTTGATCAATGCCTGAATACTTTTTGGAAATTTTTGGTCGGACCGTTGCATTTTTGAATCGGATCAACAATGTATATGTTGTTTGAATCGAACTGCAATGGTCTGGTCTTGGATTGATCTTATTATAAGGTTAGGTTGGGCTTTTGCATGTGAATCTCCGTTGACTATATGTTTATAATGAAATAGTTTATTTCGGATATTATTTTCATGCGTTTTTTAGAGGTTGAAATAAAAATGAATGAGATTTTGTTGTCTAAGGTAAATAGGTAAATGAACCAATGTTGCTGAATAATTTTAATTAGGCAACACTTGACACCTTCATGAAAGCTAGCTAGTACTTACAAAAAAATAATTTTATGCCATTAAAGTTGTAATCTCCTTTTGTGTTTCTTTTGATATTCTGCTTAAAAATTATTAAAAATCTTGTCCGTGTTTAAATCTAAAGAAAATGAATTGGGCGTTCCAAGACTGGTATCATGACAACGGCAAGACTTGGGAACAAGGTGATAGCATTGGCAGGCACTTTTCTTAAGACCTTTTTTCCTCAGATACTTGTGCACAAACATTTACATTGTGTATATATACATTACATAATGGTTCTTTACTTCTTTATACACAAGAGTCAATAATTTGTGTGCTTGTATAAAACGAAAATTTCTGATTGGTTAGGCTATTAAAAATTTGAAAATAAATAAAATAATTGATAATTGATTTGAGTGGGCCGAATTTAAACTCTCTAAAGCCCAATTTAACCAGGAAAAAAGAGAAAGAAAAAGCCCTAAAATAGCCCTCCTTCGTTCATCTCTAAGTGGTTCTCTCCCGCCGCTTTCTTCATCCTTACCACCTCTTACTTCTGCCGGAATCTGACGTCAGCATGCCCAGTCATCACTTCCGGAGCTCAATCGATCTTGGCCTTGTTGCAACGTTCTCCGCTTAGATTATCGACAGTGTGCCCACTGTTATCATCACCGCCTTCTACTGATTTGTCATCTCTCTCGTTGTTCGACTTAGATTTTCCGATTGAGTTTTAGGATTGAAAGATGGCAACTTTGAAAGGTTACGGCTTGATCTCAACTGGCTCTGCCCTTCGTTTCCCTCGTTCACATCAATTCGAGGGCTACAAGAGGTTTCTCTCTCTTTTATCAATGCTCATATCTGTGACTCTTTGGAGTTTATCTTAGCCTATAATCTGATTAGGATGATAGTTTCTGAGACTGGATTTGGTTCGAATCGTTTTCTCTGTTTTAGGGTAAATCATCAGGTAGCTCTCTACTGCAAATTGCAATCTTTGTATCACCTAATGATTTGGAACTGAAAGTGTAAAAAATGATTACAACGTAACTAGTACAATGAATATACGGAGTTGGTTGGTAAAAAAGCAATCATTTTTCTATCTCTGAGTAGAATCGGTTTTGTAGTTGTGTTTTTATCTGTAGATCAATTTTTTGGATTAATGCTTTAGATGTTTAGAGTAATTGGTGTTTCTGAGACATAGTCTTATAATCTCTGAGTTGCCAAGTTATGTGAGTGTATAAATTATACATTATTACTCGCACTTTGTCTTGCCTAAGCCTTGTGTTCATGTTGTGCTTTATTTGCTCACCACACAGAAGGAATGCAAAATGGGTCTCTCCAAAAGCAGCTGTTGTACCTAACTTCCATCTCCCAATGCGCAGCCTCGAGGATAAAAACAGGTTGATTTGAGTTTTTTTCCGCAGCTTCTTTTACCTTTGATATTCACTATTGTTTTTGTTCTTAATGCTATGGTGCTCTATTGTTTTGTGGTTGCAGGACAAATACAGACGACATAAGGTCTCTTAGAGTAATCACAGCAATTAAGACACCGTATCTACCTGATGGAAGATTCGACCTCGAAGCATATGATAACTTAGTCAACACGCAGATAGAATATGGCGCTGAAGGTGTGATTGTTGGTGGTACAACTGGTGAAGGCCAATTGATGAGCTGGGATGAACACATAATGCTTATTGGCCATACCGTAAATTGTTTTGGCGGTTTAATCAAAGTCATTGGAAACACTGGAAGTAACTCGACTAGGGAAGCTATTCATGCCACTGAGCAAGGATTCGCTATGGGAATGCACGCGGCACTGCACATAAACCCATACTATGGAAAAACCTCCATTGAAGGCATGACCGCGCATTTTCAAACCGTTCTTCATATGGGACCGACAATCATATACAATGTTCCTGGTCGAACGAGTCAAGATATACCTCCCCAGGTTATATTTAAACTCTCTCGGAACCCTAATATGGCTGGGATTAAGGAATGTGTGGGTAATAACCGAGTTGAAGAGTATGCTGAGAATGGAATTATTGTGTGGAGTGGAAATGATGATCAGTGCCATGATTCTAGATGGGATCACGGGGCTACTGGAGTTATATCGGTTACTAGCAATCTAGTTCCGGGTTTGATGAAGAAGTTAATGTTTGAAGGTAGAAACTCGGCGTTGAACTCAAAGCTTCTACCTTTAATGGATTGGCTCAGTTAGGAGTTGCGAGGCCAGTTTTTCGGTTACCGTATGTGCCATTGCCTGTGTCCAAAAGGATCGAGTTCGTTAAACTGGTGAAGGAAATTGGAAGGGAGCATTTTGTAGGAGAGAGAGATGTTCAGGTGCTTGATGATGATGACTTTATCTTAATCGGTCGATATTAGAATGTCTTCCTTGGAGATTTGCTCTGTTTATACTTCTTTATGGTTGTTATTTAGCTGATGAGAAACTCACATATGGATCAAAGAGTTGTTCTTCTTGTTGTGATGTTTGGTCTGTTGCTTTTGGTGATGAATCTGATGCTTTTTTTGCTTACTCCTTCTCTTCTCTTTGGATGATTGTGTTTTGTCTTTGCATGTTTGGCTCTGTTATATGAAACGACTAGATGATTTTGTGAGGTTTGGTCGTCGGAAACATCGCTATCACGGATAGGCATCGGTATTAAGCAGCGAAACTTAATTGGGGACACAATTATTCTTTTTTTTTTGTAAATTCGTTGACATTGTCTTTTAGTCGTTGGTTGCAATTTGATTTATACCCAAAGGTGTGATTTTTTTTTCTGGTTGTCTTGAAAAATGAACATGGATGCTAATACTTAGTACATAGATAAATTTAGCTCTCCACCAAAGGTTTCTATTTTAGTATCCAGAAGAAGAAGATGAGAACAAACGTAATCAAGAAACAAGATTCACGAAGATCACTTAAAGGAAGGAGGTGGAACAGGGGAGAGTTTTGGATGAAGCAGAGAAAAGAGAGCATTGTTTTCTTGATGGAGAAGAAGAGCTTTCCTTTTAAGAGCCTCGTTTTCTCGTATGATGCTTTGATTCTCTACGAAAAGCTTAAAGTTTCTCGCCTCCATCTCCTTCTGTTCCCTAAGTAATCTTCTCCTCCTGCCTCCAAAGAAAAAGAAAACAGAGTAGAGCTGTTAATTCAGAACGCCAAAACAGTGTTTGAAGAAAGCTGGAAGATGAAACAGAACCTTGTGAGATTACGGATACGAAGATGGGTTTGTGCCTTAGATCTCATCGTGGGTGGCTCTGAAGATGTCAGACACATCTTCTTATGGAATGGCTCTGAGTAAATACAGTGGAAGAGTAAGCTTTATATAGATGATCGATGGAGCTGTTGTCTTTTGAGATAGAGAGAGAAAGATGAAGAAAGAGAAGACTTTTGAAGGTAATGATGGCAAAAGGATACTCATGATTATAGAGGGGGCCAATGATGCATGGATTCAGGACAAAGATGATGAAGAAGAAGACCAAAACATACTCTGTCTCTCTCACTCTCTCAGAGTCTCTGTTTCTTGTTCTTGATTGAATAGTTTTTGTACTAAATACTAATAGAGAAAACTCCGTAGAAGCTGTCGAGAGGTCCATACCAAATAGACCACAACAAAATAACAAATCATTCAATTTCATACTATTGAATGTAATAGAATTTGACTAAAAAAATCTCCGTAGCCCCATTGAAAAAAAAAACTCCTTTAATTTACTACCATACTCGCAAAGGTCAAGGTCTTGGATTCGCGGTAGCACATTGGCATCTCGGGTTCAAACCCGATCTCCCACACAAGGAGGGTCTAATTTTAAGGAAACCCCCTAGATTCCAAAGAGACTTACTTACATATCTAGTTCCTATATAAAATCTAATCATGTGATACGAATAGAGAAAAAAAAGAATATAATTGATGAGGCTGAGGACTATGACCACTTTAAACTCTTACTCATTTCTTGTGTTGATATTTATTTGAGATGCAACCAAATATAAGAACAAACAAAGAAAGAAATTATAAAGAAGGGTGAAGAAACTAAAATTACTAAAGACTAAATTGCAAATAGGAGAAGGTAGTCAACATCCGAAATTATTATCATGCTTCAAAATTATCAAAGCTGTTATAATTCTATACCTATATTCTTTACTATTTATAGCCATTCTTAGAGTAGGCATTGTCTACCACAAACAAAGAAGTGAAGCTTTTTATTCCTCCCACAGATCAAACATTACAAATCTCAAGAGCACAGAAGAAGTATCATAAATAGGAAAAGATTTACCATAGATAAATAGGTAATGGAATTGGTATAATGATGAGTTGTGATGCATAAGAGAGTGGTCCATAGCAAAATCACCACGCCCCTTCTTTACTGCTAGATGGTACCATATGCGAATCCTCAGCTAGGTTTAGCACCTCATGCGTCTCTAGCTATAATAAGTAAAAATTCAAATTTCAATCGCTTTGCTTGTCATCCCAAAATCATTAAAGATGTTATTAGCAATAGGCCGATGGACCGAGAATTCTATCAACTTATCACCTTACTCTGCACACCAGTCTCATCAGAAAAGACTATACGAAAACTAAGGAAACGTGTAAGAAACAAAACTAAGACACATTTAGAAAAAGGTTAAGAGCAGTTTACCGATAAAAGATTGTATAAAAGGGAATGTTGCTAAGTAGCTATGTTGTCTTCATCATCATCGTGTTCAGCTCCATGGTTTCCGTCCATCACATGATTAGAAGAGTTGTAATCTCTTGTCCGATGATCCCTCCCTCTCTTTCTGAATTGGAGACAAAACTAGTTAAGTCAGAAACAAGTTGTCACAACCAGGCAATCAAGACATAGAAGAACTGTACACAAGTGAAATACACGGAACAAACATCACAAGAGCTGTACACAAGTGAAATACACAGAACAAACAGCACAAGAGCTGTACACAAGTGAAATACACAGAACAAACAGTATTTCCGTATGAGCATCACCGACGGAAACAATGCGATCACTAAAATATCTTTCGTCTTTTCCCACTCCACTACCGTCGACACCATATGTGTTCTCAAGTCTTCGGACGAAATAGAGAAAAGGCGGGCAGTTTGAAATCCTCTTAACAGGTAAAAACGCCAGGCTATGTATTGTTCTTGTAGAGTTTGTTTTTTCTTATATACTCTCGGCTACGCGGGAATGGGAACATGGCCTATTGGGCTCTTGGAAAATATTAAATGGGCTAACTTTACGAGGCTTAGATTAGACTCTAAAGTATCGGATCCGATTTTTTTTTTTTTTTTTAAACTTAATTTGTGAGATAGAATCTCGTACAATTCAAGTAGATTGAAAGCACGAGTGCATTCTGCTAAATAATCACGTGTTCGTACTTAATACAAAAGTTTGGTGACAATAGACGAAGGCATAATTACAAATGCATGCTAATTGCTAAGAGAGTGATCATAATCTACACGCATCCTTTTTTTTTCTTGTGGTCCTAAATCTACAAGTATCTATGACTATAACACCCGTCTTCTCGCATGTTGTAGACCGTCGCATGCACCTATAATAAGAGTAGCATAGTACAAATAGATTTACCACAACAAAATTAATATAATATCGACTTTCAGTTTAGTTAATCATGAGCAAAAACATGAGTGCAACAGCATGGTTAGTCATGCTGCTTATCTTTGCTATGCTCGTGTCTGAAAATCCGACGTTGTCTGTGGCAGAAGATCCGGTGGTGGTATAGTGTAAGAACCAATGCAAGCATGATCATATTCACGAAGTGGTCACAGATTACAAAAAGAAAGAAGAGTGCGAAGATAGATGCGATGCGTATCACTACATTGCGAAAATATTGGCCATGAAACGGGAAAAGACAAGCCGACGAGATGAGAATGATCAGAATGGCTTGCGGAATCTATGCGAGAAAAGATGCAAGAAGTGGCAGGTATCCGACTTGGAACTTTGCGTAGAAGCTTGTATGCACGAGAGGTTTTACTCTTCTTCAATCAAAAACATGTTTCCTGTTAAATAAAATCATCTAAGTGATATTAGTAATTAATAGATGTTTGTGTTAGGCCTGGACACGTAGCGGGTACCCGCATTTTTTGGGATACTTGATACTTGATCCGTCCGTACGAGTATTTAAAATTTGAACTTGGACTTGATACTTGTAGAAGTGAGTACCCGCTAATTCAAGTATCCGCTCATATTTTCAATACTTGCAAGTACCTTGACCCGTATTTGGACTTGCAAGTCCAAATACCCGCATAACAAGTAATGATGTTACTTGCCTTGTTTGGACCTAGGTAATTCGTAATTGGCCTTTGACAAAGAAGATGAGAAGAAGAAGGTTGCAGCCCAGGTAAATATAAAAACTAAAATCAAACGGGTAAGGATGCGGATACTAAGTATCAAGATGGGTAAGGGTATGGGTACCAAGTATCAAGATGGGTAAGGATCCGAATACTAAATATCAAGACGAGTAACATGTATCAATGCGGGTAACGGGACAAGTATTGAAAAAAAAATGGACTTGGATTTGGATTTGCGAGTAATACAAAAACTAACTTTGTACTTGACTTGCAACGAGTCGAGTCCCTGCTTTTATGGAGCAAGTCCGGGACGAGTCTGGCGAGTATAAGTACTCAAGCCTAGGCCTAGTTTGTGTAATAGACTTGAAAATAAAATAAAGTTCGACTGTTGCTAACGTAAGATAAATTTGGATTGTGAATTATTTTTCGAAACGACTATATCCACAAGTAACTGTGGTTTGTGTGTGTGTTAAACTGTTAATTACTTAATTACATCTTGTTCGCGAGTAGAACGAATAAAACGATTTAGTATTTAATTTTGATTCTATTCGATTTATGAGGGACGTGGATCCCACGGGACTCCCTCCCTCCACGTGGGATATTATCACAAGTACAAGTTCCAACGGTCCATTACACGGCATTGATATTTTCAAAGTTACGAAACCCACGAATTTATAATACGACGTCGCTTCGTCCAACAATAAGCGAGGTTGCTCGACGTACTTGAGTTATTAAGTTATTAAAGATCTCAAAAGTTTTCGACAGTACTACAAACTAACACACCCATAACAAAACCTCATCCTCTAATCCCAGTCTTAACAAACAGAATCACAAAAAAAAAAAAAAAAAAGGAAACTCGTCGAAAAATTAAAAGAAGGGACTGGCAATTTGCGTAATTACGAGAACTTGTAAGGGTTTTTATAACAAATGGAAAGTGGCGGCAAGAGTGACCAACACGGTGAACAACGCAGGAGAGTTCACGTGAAACGCCGCGTTTTTCGCATTGCTGTTTTCTGAACTTGTAGGCGAGTCTGATGGAGCTCCTTCCGGCGAATTATCCTCCGGAGGTGCAGGAGGAGAAGCTGCAGCGGGAGAAGGTGCTTCCGCTGGAGACGGTGACTTTACCGGAGTTGGTGTCGGCGCACTCACTGCCTCCGGTGTCGGTGTCGGTGCCGGAGATGGAGATTTTCCAAAGAGCTCGGTGGGGAGGAGGACATTATCCACCGTGAAAATCACGACAGGTGTCTCATCGACCACCGTGTCGGCGAGTCTCGACGGACCAACGCCGGTATGGAGGGTAACCTCGTCGCCGGAAGTCGACGTCGTTAAATCGTATTTCCCGGCACCGTTAGTAGCTAATGTTGAGATAGCGTCTTTGTTAGTCTTCAATGAGCCTTTAGGTTTGTATTCAGCGAGGGCGTGATACTCTAGGAGCGAGACTACCTCAGCTTGCGTGAGCTTCGTCAGATCTGGTACACCTTCGGCTTTAAAAGCTTCATCGGACGGTGCAAAAACCGTCAAGCCTTTTTTGACGCTGGATTCGTAGGTTTTAAGTACACCGCTCGATACGAGCAAATTTGCGAAGGTTTTACAACCGGCTTTCTCGAGAAGTCCGGTGATGTTGTTAACTCCGCCGGCGGATGGAGTAGTGGCGGTTAGGATTCCGGGAGCGATGATCGGAGCGTCGATTTCGAGAACGGAAATGTTGTAAGGGATTTGTTTAACGGATTTAGTGTAGGAGGAATCGAGCTTTGATCCAGGAGCGGCGGAGCCAAAACCGACCTTGCCTCCTTTAAGATCGGTGACGTTGACGAATCCTAGGTTTCCGGGGGCGTTTCCGGTGGTTTGGTAAAGCGTGGTGGTGAGAGTGGTACCTTTAGAGAGCTGGTGGAGTTTTAAAGGATCGTAGTAATCGAGGAGGACGAGGAGGCTGAGAGCATTTTTGATGACGGAGAGTGGATGTTTTCCGGCGAGGGAAGACATATCGGCATTGTTGAGGACAAGGACGGTGATGGTAGTGCGACTGTTGATTTCGTCGGCGAGCTTTGTTTGGGAAAGGTAGCTGTTGAATGAGGAATATTCCGGCGAATTAGAGAGGATTTGGGTGATATTATGGCCGGAGACGGTAGAAGCGACGGCGAGAAGAGATAGAGTGAAGGCAAGGAGAGAGAAAACTCGTGATGGCGCCATTGGGAGTTGGACGGTTGAGTGGAACTGTGAGTGTGGAGAAGAGGAAACTGAGAAGACAGAGAGATCAAGTTAAACAGAAGAAGGATACTAAAGAACTGGTTTAATGTTAACCATGGTTAAATTACTGAATTAACTATGGTTAAATTGAGAACACGTGCTTGCTTGTACCATAAAGCCTGAAATCAGGAAAATGGGCTTTGGGCTTCTTTTACCAGGTTCATCTTCCAAAAGGATCCGTTATAATCATCATTTACTTTTTTGATGTCATCGTTACCATTTGTTAATGATTTCATGGGTACAACTTACAAAAGGTTACGGCTACGAGTTGACTTCTAAATGTATTTAAACCTGAATTAAATTAAGATTTAGTTTTGAATTTGTTTGTTGATGATGCTCACTATAGGATATTGAAATTTCCAAATTTATGAAAGGCATCCAGATTAAAAGGATTAAGACATCTTATTTGCAATCCATCCCTGTCTAACAATTTAATCGTTCGTAGATGTAGTCCTCTTTCTCCATTAGTTTTCCATAGACATAAATTAGAGTCGGTATCAATTTTAAAGACTTGGTCGATAGGTGGTATCATCTTTTTTAAAATGGAAAGAAGGTTCTAATTGCTCGACAAATCACTGATAAAGAAATAATTTAATGACAACTAAATAAAAAATTTATCAAAAACGAAAATCAGGATATTTTAGTATCGTATAAAATCTAAAAAAGTTAAATCAATTCATTAAAAACCAATTTTTTTTAATTAATCCTCTCCAAATCAATAACCGTTAATAATGGGCGGAGATGAGGCTTTATTCCTTAATTTAAGCCCACTCACAAGGCTAATAACACGTGTGAACACGTGTCACTCTTCAGCTTCACATTCTTTTCTAATGGGCCTGTTTTAAGCCCAATATGCGTAAACTGGTCAAAAACAACGACGAAGACAGAAGCTCCTCCGCAGATTCTCAGATCGGATCTTTTTGAGAGAAAGAGAGATGCAGAGGGACGTGTCAAGCTTCAACACTTACAACTATGGCGATGCTCTGTATTGGGACGCACGTTACGTGCAAGACGCGCTATCCTTCGACTGGTACCAACGCTACTCTTCTCTCCGCCCTTTCGTCCGCAGCTTCGTCCCTACTTCTTCACGAGTCCTCATGGTTGGCTGTGGCAATTCCCGTAAATCTCGATTCTCTCATCTCCCTCTTTGCAATTGCCATGAGTTTGAAGAACTCTTACCATTGATTGAATTTGACTTTAGAAGCATCCAATTTAATGTCCTCGTTCTTTGGTGCAGTCATGTCAGAGGATATGGTGAAGGACGGGTACGAGGACATTATGAATGTTGATATCTCTTCTGTGGCTATTGAGATGATGCAAACCAAATATGCATGTGTTCCTCAGCTCAAATGTACACCTTTTTTGCATCTCCAATTTCAATTATTACTCGCTTTCAATATGTAAAGTAAGAAACTTTATAGTCACCTTTTAGCTACCCAACAGATATGCAAATGGATGTTAGAGATATGAGCTACTATGCGGACGACTCCTTTGACACTGTCATTGATAAAGGTATGTTTTTGTAGCCAATTACTCTGTTTTTTTTTGTTTCTCTGTTTGGTTTTCTTGTGGAAAGCTAGAAGTGATATTTTGTTTTTGTTTTTTTTCAGGAACCCTTGATTCATTGATGGTAAGGAATCTCATCCTTTGTTTCTCGTATTCATGTCTCCATGTGTTTTTAAGTTTTCTTCTTTTGTGTGATACGATGGCTTCCAGTGTGGCAGGGATGCTCCTCTAAGTGCTTTGAGAATGTTGGGTGAAGTTAGCAGGTCACTAATATCATGGGTGCTCCTGGATCATCTCATATAGATGCCATTATTGGATTCTCTCTTAATTTAATTCCCTCTTCTCTTCTGAACCAACAAAACTCTTGTCTTTCATTTGCAGGCTGATTAAACCTGGAGGGACCTACTTTTTGGTAATATACTTTCACTTGCATTCCCTTTATGTTTGGAACTGTTCTAGTCCATCGTATATACTTTCACTTGCATTCCCTTTATGTTTGGAACTGTTCTAGTCCATCGTCACTGGAAACCTAAATATTGACATGTGTTTGGTAGATAACATATGGTGATCCCAAAGTGAGAATGCCTCATTTGACTCGTTCTGCGTACAACTGGAAGATCTCCTTATATATAATACGTAAGCTTTTACCTTTTTTTTTAGCTACAAAAACTTCTTATGAGTTGTGTTCTGTGCTTCATTCCTTTGAGTTCTTGCAGCAAGACCAGGATTTAAAAAGGCAGGAAGTTGCAGCTCGTCAGAAAAATCGTGTCTGGAAGCTATAGCTGTGACAAGCGAGGGAATGTTGCCACATGATTATGTTCTGGAGGATCCTGATTCTCATTTTATTTACATATGCATTAAAAAGGAGGAAGAAGTAGCTCATCTACCTTCATACCCATTAATGGAGGATGTTTTGTAGTGATTGATGATATATGTGGATGGCATCGAGGCTAAAACAATGCAAAATTGTGCATGTGTGTTTGTCTTCTTGATCCCCATATAGATCACCGTTCTATTGTTGTATTGTATGTGTCTTGTGATCTACCAGAATTGATAGGTCCGAGCCGGCTTTGTTCAATGAACTTATAATCTCTGTTATACGAATAGACATCTTACTTTATCTTCTTCATAGTTTCAACAGGATAATTGTGAAATCATTTTGACCAAATAGAAATGTAAGCTTTACGTAGGAAGAAGATAAAAAAAAAAAAGCTCAATTAGAGGATTTGGTCATATACTGAAGAAGGTAAAGTAAAGAGTTTAAAGAGATATATATAGAACATCCTCTTAAAAGTATAATATTACACAAAATAAACCAACTGATAAAAAAGGGTATCATCACAACAACTTGAAAATATGCTCACCAATAATGATTCAAATGACGTTGTAAAAGGGAGAATCAAATGGCATATGTAATTGTTGATGAAATCAACAACCATTAAGCCATTAATTATAACTCTGCATTAGCTCAAGGAGTAGAGATTGGCAAACAAGAGAAGCAACAGTGTTTTAATCCATAGCGTTGAAAGACCATTTTTTGGTTACAACGTTTGTGGCAGCTGGAGCATATAGGTCGAGTCATACGATTGTTGGGTAGAATATCAATCTTGCCAGGACCAGACGAATACGAACCAAACCTTGAGTGCATGTCTCTTCCAAGTAAACATTTAATATTAGAGTCACACAACAATCCTCACACGTATAAAACCTTTTGCATGGCTTTATTCTTGTTTCACATATCTCACACCAATTATGGTTGGTCTCACTTGTCTCTTCTCCATAAGAAAGGGTAAGGATGTGTTCATCATGCTTATACCTCACCTTTTGAGGTAAACTAGCACATTTGAAACACAAAGAAAATTGGCATTCTATGCAATTGAACGTTTCATCAGAACCAGAACCATAACGTAATCCCGAGTCATTGCAAATCGAACAGCTCCTACACTCTCCAGGTTCGGATGTTAGGAATAAAGGATGCACATGACTTTTATGGATCAATGGCTCATAAATCGTAGCACACCGTACGTACAACGTGAAACTACATTCTCCACGGATACACTCGTAAAAGAAACCACTGCACACTTTAGAACAAGCTGAGCATGAAAAGAAATAAGGAGATTCCATTTGAAGAACAAGTGGATGTGGATGTATCGCATGATATACTCTACGAGAAAGATTCGCGCATGTTTCGTGGAGGATAAAACCACAATCTAGGCATGAGTACAAGTTACCGTAATAGATAGACATGATGCACGCTTTACAAGATCTGTATTCGTCATAAGCTCGATCAATGTTTTCATCAAGTTTAAGATGATGATTCTCATGACTAAAGTGGCATATGATTCCATCACTTAACCTTACAAAAGGCTCAACTTCTTCTTCTTCTATCTCTTCTGGCTCCCCCTCAAGTTCTTGTCCATCCCACACATTTTTCCCCGTGGCACATCCTGAATGAGCAAAATAAGAGCAACCTTCCTTGTTGCAAATATATCCTCCATAATCATTGTTAATCTTTCTACGACAGATGTTACAAAACCAATCTCCCAAGGCAAAAGAAGATGTAAAAGACATACGGTGGGGATGACGAGAAATCCGTATGAGCCATGGTAAATCGAGACACCTTTTATGGACTACAAAGTCACAAGCCGGACATATATAGATTGGACTTCTTGAATCGTCCAACGCACAAACGTTGCAGTTTGTGGAAACTTGTCTCGGAAACAAGGTGAGTGTATGCTCATGCCTCTTTGAATGCTCTAGAGGTTTATTATCCACGCAAGCTAGATTTATAGCAAAATCGCAACTTGGAGAACAATAAAACATATCCTTGAGTGGATCTTGACAACATAAGCATTTTCTTGTACTTACATCATTGTCACACCCAACAAACATGAGAGTATGTTTTGGATGAAGAGAGTGTTTGATTTGTGGACTCTTCTTATAAGATTCTTCGTGGCCATTCCCATAGCATAACTTGCAGTAGACATAACTGGTCTCTTCTACTTGAAGAAACTTGATGAAATTTTTGGTGTCAGCTTCGCACTTTTTCTCCTTGGGATCACCATGGATTTTCGTTATGAGATGAAATTTTCCTTCTCTAAGTTCGACCACTGCTTCAACCCGAGGGCATATGGTAACAAGCTCCTTCTCCGAATCCATAGAGGTAGTAGGCTTATGTGTTATGAAAGAATATTTGATGTGAATCAATGGGATTTGATCTGAGTAAATCTTACTGCTACGCCTCTTTAATTATAAAGAAGGAACATCAAGGTTTCAACGTTGTGGACACCTCACTAGCTATTCCTTAATTTTTAAAATAATTTTTTGGTCCACAGCCCATATTTTTATAAAGTTTATACTGACAGCTCAAGAGATTGTTGTGGTAGTTCATGTTCTTGTAAGTCTATGCATTTTTTTATTTTATCTGTTAGTACTACTAATAAATTCCGGTTTCAGACTTCCATAGTCTTATTCCCAATCTCGATACAATATTTTTTTCTATGACCATATATATTTAGGTATAAAGAAAACATAAATAGATATGAAGACAATTATGACGTATTTTCATCCTACCCTACAGAATATTAAAAACAAAAAATCAACTCAAAATGGGCAAATGATCGTAAAGATCAAGCTTGGTCTATGTTATTAACACATACCATTACAAAAGCAAAACTTGTGAAAACCTGGCCTTTAAGTGCATCTGATGTTTGACTTTCCGCAGTAAAACACACGTTTGTGATGTTGACCTTTGAGACTTTCCGCAGTAAAATTCAGTGAGTTGCTTTTACTTCAGCTTCTGATCCACCACCTTCGAGCTTAACTGTGCAAGCAATTTAAAAAAAAGAAAGTTTTGTTTTGTTACTAGTTCCGAGGAAAAATTAAGAATCTAAAGTAAAGGTCGCAAATGCGAACATGATAACAAAACTTACAGCTGGATCGGTGAAGATGATCAACTGTTTATCTTCTGTGGAAACTAAGAGGTTAGTGTTTTCCGTGTTCAGAGCCATAGCAGTTATATTCTGCCTTTCACCTGTAAAGAAAACACCGATAGTGCTTAGCACTAGTCCAAGACCGTAATACCCCAAGAAACTCGAAAGAACCAAGATGAGAAACTCTCCAAGTATGATAGAAAATTTGGAAGAACAATTAGAGAATACTTGAAAGATGTCTAGAGAGACTTAGAGAACTTATGAAGAACACTCTTTCTTTAAACTTGCTTTTTATTTCACTTCTTCAAGTTCATACAAATAGGAGAAGATGGAGCTATTTATAGGCTCCAAAACTACAAAATATCTTACAAACCTTCTTCTAATCTCTAGAACTCTCTAACATAATATCTAGATTTTTATGTTACAATTATCTAGATTATTCCACACTAATCTCTAGATATTTTATCTAATAGAATTTTCTAGAACACTTAAAGGAGGTGATGATTTTTAAGATGTTTCTAGAGAAATTCTATAACTTGGGCTTAATTTTGGGTTTAGTCCAATAATGGATAATTGGATTATGAACCCATAATTAAGCTTAACCAAAATCAAGTTTAATTTCAATACTCCCCCTTAAACTTGATTTTATCAACCATCCCGAGCTTCCAACGAAGTACCTCGAACTGACCTTTCGGTAATGCCTTGTTTTAAACCTATCAATACTCCCATTCACTTTTCGCTTTATCTGATAGACCCATTTGCACGAGACGGGTTGGACATCTTTGGGTTTTGGAACCAAATCCCAAGTTTCATTTTTCATTAGAGCATTCATCTCCTCATTCATTGCGGTCTCCCATTCTTGAACTCCTTTTGCTTCTTCATATGAAGTTGGCTCATCCTCATCTAAAGGGGCTGCAAAGAAGCATGAGAAGGTGGTGACAAACTCTTCATCTCTAAACCGTGCCGGCCTAATAATATTTCTTTTAGGTCGTTGACTTGCAATGGAACCATGAACTTGCTCCTCTTCTTGCTCTTGGTTATTGCTCCCCCTTTCAACTTGTATCTCATTTTCATGACTTCTATTCTCAAGTGGTACTTGAAGAGTTGATTCATCGATCTTGGAGGAACTCGCACCATCTTTCTCTACCAAGACTTGAGGTGGCCCATAGTATGAGGAAACTTCATCAAATACAATATCACAAGACACAACATACTTGTTTGTCTCAGGATCCATACACCTCCAACCTTTCCTTTGTTCATCATAGCCAACAAAGATGCATTTCTTCGCCTTTGCCTCCAACTTGGTTCTTTGAGAATCAAACACATGGACGTAGCAAATTGATCCAAATATCCTGAGATGTTTCACCGTTGGTTTTTTTTCATGAACCATCTCATAAGGAGACTGCATATTGTTTGGACTAAATGGCATTCGGTTGATGATATAGGCTGCACATCTCATGCCTTCCGCCCATAAGGCCTTGGACAAATCCTTCCCTTGTAGCCAACTTCTACATGTCTCACTTAGATGTCTAATCTTTCTTTCCGCTACTCCATTTTGTTGAGGTGTATATGGGCATGTAAATTCTCTCTTGATACCATGATTTCGACAAAAAGAGAGAAAATCCTTTGACATAAACTCCCCTCCATTATCCGTCCTTAGGGTCTTAATCTTCCGACCCAACTCTCCTTCCACGGTGATCTTGAACTCCTGGAACTTGGAGAATACTTCTGATTTTTCTTTTACAAAGTATACCCAAGTATACCGTGAGAAGTCATCAACAAACAACAATATGTAGCGAAACCCGGAATACGAGGGTGTTCTTGTCGGACCCATTAAATCACTATGGACCCTCTCCAACGGAGCGTTGCATCGTGAGGTGGAGTAGTCAAATGGAAGTCTATGTGACTTTCCATATTGGCATCCTTCACAAAGTCTTCCATCATCTTGAAACTTTAACTTTGGAAGCCCGTTAACTAAGTTTTTATTCACCATGACCTTAAGCTTAGTCATATTTATATGACCAAGTCTAGCATGCCATATAAAGGCATTGTCATTTGTACTCATCTTCTCCACATAAGTGTTTGAAGCAGATAAAACATAAAGATCTTTAACTCGTGCTTCGGTGTGAACTACGTCCGCCTTTAACTCTTGAATGTTTTTCAAAAATTTAACGTCTTTTGGGCCAAATAAAACGTAGTTACCTGAGTCCACCGCGTTTACCACAGAGAGAAGATTTTTCTTTACTCCAGGAACATGGTATACATTCTTGAGAGTGATTGGGTTTCCATCATCTCCTTTGATGATAATTGTTCCTTCTTTCTCAACGTGATGGATCGAATTATCCGCGGTAATGATTGCTTCTTTTCCGTCATGGTGCTGAAGACTAGAAAATAGCTTCTCATCTCCCGGGATATGATGGCTACAACCGGAATCCACAATCCAATTATTTTCCACTTTCATTGGACTGGATTTACCTAAGGATGCAGCTTCCACCGTGAAACATTTCCTCCATTCTTCGTCTTCACTATGATCTTTTGATTCCGCCATATTTGTTTCCTTTAGTTTGACTCGATAATCCTTTTTAAAGTGCCCAAGTTTCCCACACCGATAGCACTTGAATTTTTTCTTATCTCCCATGGATGATCCTTGACGTCCATCATAGTTTCTTGGGCCTCCATATTTGGATTTGGGATCTAAGCCTTGTTGTCTTCGGGCCACAAACGCGCTCTCCGAATCGTCATGAATTTTAACTCCCGCCATTTGTTGGGCTAGTGATTCTTGCGAAGCTAGCAAGTTTTCAAACTCCTCCAAGGAAGGTTGTGTAGCCCATCCTTGAACCGAAGTCACAAACGGAGTATATTCGGATCGTAGACCTCGAATAATAACCCGTTTCAAACGAGCTTCCGAAATAGATTCTTCCGGATTAAGAGTATTAATCTCCGAGCAAAGATTTTTTACCTTGATAAAAAATTCTGAGATTGAAGACCCCCCTGCTTCGCATTCGCTAACTCATTCTCTAATAGTTGTAAACGAGCTTCGTTCTTCTTGTTGAAAAATTGGTCTAGCGCCTGCCAAATAGAACTAGCAGATGTACACCTTGAGACATGCTCAAATATTCCCACGGATATTGACCTCTTTAGGGCAAACTCCGCCTTGGCATTCTTCCGTGTCCATTCTTTTGTCGCTTCCGCAGTTGCAGCATCTCCAGTTGGTGGTCTAGTGCTGCTACCACCGACGACATCCCATAAGTCCTCACTCACCAAGTATGACTCCATACATGACTTCCATAACCGGTAGTTAGATTGGTTTAAGATCTCCATTCCCAATCCAACAACACGACCCGTTGATTCCATACTTAGAGTAAACTCGAGCTCTCTATAACCTTGATCTTGATGAGCACAAAATTAGAATGGCTCTGATACCATGTAAAGAAAACACCGATAGTGCTTAGCACTAGCCCAAGACCGTAATACCCCGAGAAACTCGAAAGAACCAAGATGAGAAACTCTCCAAGTATGATAGAAAATTTGGAAGAACAATTAGAGAATACTTGAAAGATGTTTAGAAAGACTTAGAGAACTTATGAAGAACACTCTTTTTTTAAACTTGCTTTTTATTTCACTTCTTCAAGTTCATACAAATAGGAGAGGATGGAGCTATTTATAGGCTCCAAAACTACAAAATATCTTACAAACCTTCTTCTAATCTCTAGAACTCTCTAACATAATATCTAGATTTTTATGTTACAATTATCTAGATTATTCCACACTAATCTCTAGATATTTTATCTAATAGAATTTTCTAGAACACTTAAAGGAGGTGATGATCTTTAAGATGTTTCTAGAGAAATTCTATAACTTGGGCTTAATTTTGGGTTTAGTCCAATAATGGATAATTGGATTATGAACCCATAATTAAGCTTAACCAAAATCAAGTTTAATTTCAATATCACCTAGCTTCAGCACATGTAACACCTACACAAGAATCATTTCTGGATTGTTAGGCGAAAAATATCATACAACATCATCAAGATCCAAGAATATCTTGTGTTGTTTCACATAGATAAGTTTGAATAATAATTACCTGGAGAGTGTATAAGTTGAGGAAGCAAATTGAAGGAGATGAAATATTCAATCTGTCAATTTCCTTAGCTCTACTTGGTGAATCTTCTTCATCAATGTTGGAAGATGAGTTCACACCAATCACAACATTTTGGCTGTCCATGGATAGTTCCATGCAGCTTATGGTACAAGTGGGAGGAAGTCTCGCTTTGGAAACAAGAACTCCGTTAATGGTGAACGTTCTGATATAATGTTCCAATCTACTCCAGACAACTATGACTCCTTCAGAAGAAATGCAAAGAGCATGGGCCTCAACGCCAACAAGCCGTCTTATAAGTCGACCTTTTCTTATAGAATGCAATAGAACATCTGATGACTCGGAGCACGAAACAACGATTCCTTGGTATGAGCTAACACAGCAACAAACTATTTCTCTTCGGTGCCCACGGAGTACTTGTATGGGCCCTTCAATGTAGCACTTTTTGGTTTTGTTAGCCAAGGTGTTGCTTGTGGAGGAAGGCGTTCCAGAGGTTGTTGTCTGCTCAGACTCACTTGTCTCAGAAGTGAATCCTTTGTGAAATCTCCACAGTAAAACAGTTGTATCCCGTGAACCTGTCACAAGGAAGTTGTTGTCTGGAGACAGAGCCAAACATGTTACAGGGGCACAGTGACCAAAAGCTGTTTCTAGTGTTTTCGCTCCATCTGATGAGACTAGCTTGATGCTATTATCCACATGTCCACCTAATCAACATAAATGGAATATTATCAATCACCAAACCTTCACAGAGATTAGAGCCTATAGAAACTGCTTACCAGTGATAATATCTCCATCGCTTGTAATAGCAGTGATCGAGGAACTTTTGATTCCTGTTGAGCCAAATGCTTGGGCTTGGGGATATTCCCAATCACTCTTGAACATGCGTACCAACGTTCCGCCAGTAGAACTCGGCTTCCCGTGATGAAAAACGAAAGGAGTATTTTGGCCATCAGGAGTGTTTGGTTGCCACTTGTGCTGTGCAATATGTGCTGCAGGCACATTCATGTCAACAATCACAATAGTATCTGAAGAAGCCTTGATGGCTGCAGCAGGTAAGTTGCAGTGTTCTGGAGCTGGAACAGGATACGGTTTTATCTGTTTTGGATTCCGGAAGATGGTCTGAACAAGAGTTTAAAGTATTTGTCAAGTTTTAGAATGGTCAAATTTAGCATAGAGGAATACAAAATTTACATAAGCATTTACCTGCATATGAAGGACATCTTTCAAAGGCATTCTTTTGATGTGTGGCACAGTCAAAAGCTGAGAAGGCGTTTGTCCAAAATGAGTTATCTGGTTTTGAGTAGTGCGCTGTTTTACCTTCATCAAATATCCACAGGCAAGTTACAGAAATAGTGTAATACCAAAACTGAGCAATTCCAGTAGTATTACAAAGATAACTTACTGGATCTGTGATCTTATCAATATCAAAAGTTCCCTCGTAGGTAGTGTAGAAGAAAACATTATTTGCCAGTATAGCTTCCTTACCACATTGCTTATACCTAAATGAATAAGTTCATAAGAAAAATAGAAGTGATCAAATCAATCCAACCTTACACAAGAAACTTTAATGTGTTGACAAGATGTTAGTTCAAGAAGAAAACCTACCCGAAAATGAGATCAATCCATTCATGCAAATGTGCAGAGACATGCTCGCTCTCAAGAGCCATACGTTGTTTGTGTACAAAATCGATCGGACTTTTAGCCCAAGGAGGAAGTTTTACAGAATCTGATGAGTGAAGAACAATATCAGAAAACATGGTTTCTAATTTGCAGCGTAATAGTTTGCATGGACAAGGAAAGGAACCAGAGATAAACTCATACCAAGCTTTTCGACCAAGTTCTCGTTGGTCAACACCTCAGGAAGGTAAAATAACTCTGGAACCTATAAGCAAAATAAGTAGGCATGAATATGATGACGACGCTCTTCACTTGATGATTAAAGATACTAGATTTGGTGCTTTTGAGAAGAACCAATTCTTACCAACTCGTTCACATTACTCATATCTTGGAGAACTCCTTTCCAAGTTGCTGCAATGTCTGAAAACATGCTTTTTGCACGATCCATCTTTCCACCTTGCTGTTGAATTGTAAGCGTTGTAAAAGGTTCGACTCTAGCTAGATAATGCAACACCTACCCACAAGAGATAACAAATTATAAACCATCATAAGTGCGAAACTCTATTCTCTTGCAAATCAAAAATACTAAATATTGTCTTTCTTTTATGGTTAAGAGGATAACAATTTCAGATATCATAGAGAAGATAACCTACTGTTCCAACACTTGAGTAATGTGAACCATAGTGGAATTTGGGGATGACTGGATCTTCGTAGCTCGAGTACTGTTCTTGAAATTTTTTCAGCCGCTCCGGGTTCACTGCACCAATTGGCTGAACATATACAAACCCACATTACAACAAATTTTCAAGATTAATGGACCACTATATACAGGGATAGAGCCAAACTTCAAGTAATACCACCTTGGAAAGATCCCTGTAGTTGGATGGATTTGAAAGGTCCAGAAGTTCTGAAGTATAGTCGCACAAAATCCATGGGAAAACAGGATACTGCAAAGATATACAAAATAGATAAAAATAACCCAAAAAATAAGATGATACTAAAACTTTCACTTAAGAAAAGCATTTTCACTAGAGCAAGATTTACCTGAGTGATGTCATTATAACTACGTCCAGCCAATGTGTTGAGCTGCATTAAGTACTCAAAATTGCTAATCTGCAGAAAAATATTCAAAGTATCCACCTAGTGTTACTTCTCTGCCAGATGTTATTCAAGGAAAAAAAATGAAATATTATGATGACAATGAAGGATATTCTTTGGTTACCTCCCATCTAGCCCAGCGCTCCATTAACTGTGTTCTTCTCAAAAGTTGGTCTGACCTCTAAAAAAGAAACGATTTATGTAAGTTTTGCAGTACCGAGAATTTTTTTACTCAGCTTGGTTCCTAGCTTTGTCAACCCTGAACTAAAGCATAGGCAATACGGAGGACAAAAACACAACCTGAGTTGCCAAGTAAATATTTTCCAAATGAGGAGGCCTTGCTTGAGCAATAGCCCAACAAGCATTGCTTCGTCCCTCAGTGTTCTAATGTGTTCATCAAAATTCAGGAAAATAATTGGTAAGAGGAGGCAGGGACTTGGAATTTCCAAGTTAAAGGAAAAAAAGAGAAAGTTTTTCAGATACCCCAAAATCAAAGAAGAAGTTTGAACGATCGACCATAAATAGTTCCAGAGCACTATTCCTCAGTAGAAATCTGTGAAAAAGAAATATTAACAAAGATATATTACATAATAAAAACGGAGTAAATAGTGATCTAGAGACAAGATTGATGATGAAATTTTACCGTCGGCTATAAATCAGATGAAGAGAAGACATCAGCCAACAACGATCTCTTTCTTGGTCTCTTGATTTTGAACTATTTGACTTACCATCCAAATGTTGTTCTTCTCTTTTGTCAACAATAAAATTTATTCGCTGTGTTGTAATCTGAGAAAAGCAGGGAAAATAAAACCATTAGAAACAAGTAAATTCTCGTGCAAGGAGAAACATTTTTAAGCTCTAAGTAATATCTACAAAATCTGGTTAGTTATCTTCTGTTTTAGTTCTTGGTCATAAATACAATTATTCATTGGTCTCAGCTACTAGTTCAAAAAATAAATAGGTAATGTTAGTCGAACGTACTTGAAAGGTTCCTTTCACAACCCTTAGTGGTCGGACCATAGAAGAGGAAACTTCAAGAACAATCCTTTCATCAAGTTCCTTGTGAACTACTTCTTTAAAATTTTGAACCATATTCTGCTCACTCAAAGGTCGATGATCGCTAATTCCAGTATCCTCAACTGAGCCAGACATCCTCTCTTCATTTTCCCCTTTGTGTTCTCCAACATTACTCTCTATTTCAAGATCATCAGCTAGTCCATGTTCATCATCTTCATAAATTATTTCCTTTGCAATTGCTTCAGCAACAAGAACAGGTACATTTGATGGAGAACCCAAGTTATCGTGATTATTCTTCAAGTCTGTTTGATTATCATAGTTTCCTGCTGCCCCAAGATGATCAGTACCAGAATTGTTCTGCCTTAAACATTGTCTCATCCTCGAAGAACTTTCCATAGAATCCAGTTTCCAGAAAACCTGCAAATGTGATGATGTTACATCACTGGAAAAGTTCTCAACATGTTTTAAATTCAAATGAGAACACTGTAGCTTACATGTTTGGTATTGCATAAATGGTCTTCAAAGGGTCCAAAGAAGCATCTTATCTCTACCAAGTAACGAACGAGTTTGCGCCAACCACGGATTCCAACGCTTACGCGATTTCTTACTATTATATCATTTTGCATACGCCTGTCAATCTGGTGAAGGGTTGAATCATCAAATCTGGATTAGTGTCTATAATAATTCAAGAAAAAATTAAGTGTGACGAGGGCAGAGAACAAACCTCAGATCTCTGCATGTTACGTGCTAAGGCAAAGCTTGCAACAAGTACAGCAATAAATTTGTATGACAAAGCATTAAAATCTTTTCCATAAACTGATTTTGTATCCACTGGTTGGAGACATTCAATCCATGCTACTCCCATGGCTTCAGAGATATTCCATCTCTGTAAACGCTCTGTATCACTGATAGTCCTTCGCTGAGAAGATGTGGCCATTGCAACAGCACTAAGACCTCTCCCAGAACCAATCTTGGCATTCCGTTCAAGATCACGTGCAGCTGCCAGAGCAGCCGCTTTTGCAGCAGCCTTATCTCTTGGTCGACCTGGTGTGTCATCGTTTGGAGCCTCCAAGGGTTTCTAGAAGCTTGAAAAGGTCTGAAGTTTGGTACTCTTACGCTCAAGCAATGAAGAATCTCGCCTAAGAGGTGGAGGCGCTGGAGGTGCTGGAGGTGCCGGCGCTTCCCAACCAGCTGCTCCTGCAGCTATCATCGCCAATGCCATTGCAGAAGGAGGCGATGCACAAGCAGCTGCCCACTCCGGAGAAATCATAGAGAGAGCCGCCTAGAATAAGACGTAACAACAATACAACTTAATAACTCACAACAAACTTGAAATAAATCTTAAGAGGGAGAAGGTTATAATATCTAAGGGATGAAGCAACATTATTGGTTAGAAACTAAAAATAAATAGTGAGCATTTTCATGAAAAGTATGATACAACTACAGAGTTTGTGTACAGGCTTGTGGAACCTCAATGGGGAGTGCATCAGCAGCCAAAGCACGATCATCAATGACAAGCGGATTCAAACCATCACCAGTGGCAAGTTCATGAATGCCAGCCAAAAGAGGTCGCCATCTGCGGAGAATCGCAACAAATGGTGGTAGAATTGCCTCTACATACTGCTTACGTAGTGGTTTTCTGTCTCTGCTGACAGCATTCCATACCTGAAACAGACTTGGAATCAGAAATTGAAAACCACAACATAAAACAGATTGAGCATTAAGTTCACAAGAAAAACTAGGGGTCTCAGTTCCACTGTGGTTCTCCCAAATCACCATGAAAATGTGAGACCAAACCATAATTAAGCATGGAACCTTATTTAGGGAAGAACTAACCTCAGAATACAAAACGCATGTAGTAACCAATACTCTCTGCCTCTTTGAATCAGATATTGGCATGTTTAGGACAGGAGATAGCACACTGGAGATTAAAAAAAAATCATTTAGATGCCAAATATGCCCTGCACTCTAATTTTGTGATATAACCTTGAGTGAGCCACAAGTATACTCAGGACACAACTGTATCAATGTATATGGGTTTATAATTCGCAAAGCCACATAGGGAAAAGAAAAACAAAAGATGTTATTACATTACCTCCACAATAAAGCTGATGGTGATTGTCGCATAGACATCTGAGAACCAATATCTAATGAGGCAGAACTCCCTAAAGGGCACTTCAGAACTTAAATTTTTCATCAAGATACTATCTTCACCATGGTCTTCTTCCCTCAAAGACAAGAGCACCATTCGAAGCATGCATAAGAAAGGTTGATCACTATCTAGCAATTGATAAAGTGCTGCCATCCCTCCCATCCCAGTACCAGATGCTCCACCAACTCCTAGGCCACCTCCAAGTCCAGACTCATCTAGAAGCAAGGCTTGAAGCATGGACACTGATTTTTTAACCAAAGGAAGTTCGATCCAGCTTCCTTGAGCATCTTTTTGTAAAGCAAATTTCCAAGAGTCCCAACCACTTCCACCACCACCAAAACAACTAGGTTTAGAAGGAAGTCCAACACCATACCACAAACGACTCCTGTACTTCCAACCTTCAGCCAAATCTGTGGTACAGCTTCCTTATGAAACAAAAGCGCACGAAACAGATTCATAGGGCTCAGCTGCAGCAGCAGCAGCAAGACGCTCCATTACTGCTGTAGAAATCTGGCCACTTGCATCGACCACTGAAGCAAGTATCTGAAGAAAAATTAAAAGCAGGAAAATAGCAGAAGGTTAATAAGATGAGCAGAATTATCTTTCTTTAATGATGTTATGTAAACAAAGAGAAGATAAGCCAATAACAAGGAGACATATATACCAAAAGAGTGGTTGAGAGTAATTTCCACTTACATCTAAATGGACCCCTCCTGAATCACTGGACACTGAAGCACGGCTACTATGCGAACGGTTGTTTTGGGGATAAACAAGAGAAAGAGGAGATGGAGAAACATCAATAGCGCTTGCAGCAGAGTTTTGCTTGCTTTGTAGTCGCAAATGATCTTCAACAAGCATCAAAATCACAATTGTGTTTTCCACCAGAAACACAGAAATCTGAGCAGCATTTTCTACTCCAGCCTTTGCATCTTTTGGTGTTAGACTCTCTGCCGCAAAACCAGCAGATGCTGCAGCGATAACTTGAGTCTGTTTGGGGGGAAAGTATAATTAATGTGTAGGTCAAACTATAACAAGATATGTGAAAACTATAGCTATTCTTGGAAAGAGGATGTGCAATACGGAAGGCAAAAAGGAATCTCAAGTTTGTTCTCTTCATATACTGTAAGATAAAACAGGAGTTACCTGAGCTTGCAGTTCTCCGGCAGCAAAGTCTAGCAATCCACCCAGAAGCCTTCTTTTGAAAATTGGGAGTGATTCCTCACGCCTTTTCAAAAGCAAAAGAACAAAAAGTGTGAAAAAAATTGTACAGAAGTACATGAGAAGAAGCAATACATTACAACAACAGTATTATGATCCACAAAAAAGTTATTGTCCTTCCAAAGGAGAGCATAAAATGTGGCGTAGTAGTGCATGTAAATTACCTAATTCGTTTCTCCCCAGTGCTAGAACCACCAACAATAGAAAGCCATTCTGCACAATGAATTGTAGACTCAATATCCTGTAAAAGGAATCAGATGTCGCCAGAAACATAAATAAAAACATGACTTAGCTTGAAAAAGGGTGTAATGGAATTAATCTGGTAAATGAAAAATTTACCTTCCAACCATCCTTGTGGCGCATGGAATGTTCCAACATAATGATCAAGAAGTTATGAATCAGATCTTCCACTTCAGCAGAACCCGGTGAAGCAGACTGTTTCCCTGCATCCTTCTGTGTGTACTTACAATGGTCAGCATATTTAGAGAGCTTGCTGGTACGAAAATCATGGAGAACTTTAAAAAGTTTAGGGTTGGGGTTATAATACCTCGTAGTTTGAGATCAAAATCTCCAAGATCCACTCAGGCCACTCTTCCATTTTGGTTAGACTTCTTCTATTTTCCGGATGGCTACAAGCCAAAAATAGAAGATCCTAACATAGAAAGAGTTCAGAAAGAGACATTTTAGTGAACATTGGACAAGTAGACGAAATAAAGTTTCAGACTACAACAACTGTCTAGAGAACCAAAACCTTAAAACAAGAGATCAACTATTATAGGGTTAAGACAATTCAAAGCACATTCACAAGTGCATATTTGGTCAGGCACAAAAGTATATTTTTTAAAGTCTGACATTTATACCTGAAGTGCTCGATTTTGTAGAGGCTTAGATGCAAATGGTAGAGAACGCAGGAGGATTAACAGAAGTTGAGGGTATTCAAAGCGATGACCTGAATCATAAAGGTACAGGCCATCCTCAGTTGGTGAAGCATTAATCTGCAAGAAAGTATCCATGTTGCAATTAAAGCCAGCCATGCTTAAATACAGATGTAACAAATGAAAGATCAAAAATATGGCATACCGAAGCCCCAAGCAAAGTTGTGTAGACATTGTCGGTCATTAGTCTGTTTGGAGCTGCTTCAAAAGCTTTCAGCAGAGAAAATAGAAGCAATGCAACTTTATCATCAAACATTGTTCCACCACTTTCATGAAGCCCAATGCCCATGAAGTTACTCATGACATCAGATTTGCCACCAAGGAAAACTTTTAAGTGCCCTTTTGAAATCAATGCACCAATCAATCTGACAATCCCAACCATGACACGATCTTTATCATCAACTTTGTTTCTTGCAATATTGAATGGAGTTTCAGAAACAGAGAAATTGGAGATGTTAACTGAATCACTATCACATTTGACAGTCGCAGATCCATGCGCTTTTTCTTGTTGAACTGACTCTGTTTCCTTCAAAGATCCTACATGAGCATGAGACTCACCCTCATTATCTTGTGGAACTGAATCCAACTGCTTTGACAAACCAACCCCGCTGTGTTGACTCTGTTCACTATGATAAGTCGGCATGCTTGTTCCACCCTTAGCTACAGAATCTGCGACGTTTTCATCACCAGTTTTAGCTTCTCTCTGTAACAGAACAAGAAGTGTTTCTATCCCACCAGATGTGATAAATGCCTCTGCAAATGTCTGAGCCTTTGCAGCATTTGGCTGTACAACCAACCTAAACATGAGATGCAATACTCTTGCAACCTAAATAGAGGTAACAATTGAACAATGTCAGAGCGAAAACATTAAAAGATATGACACGTGTTTGACAAGATATGACACATGTTTGACAATTATGAAGAGTCACTAAGTAACGTGTTACCTGATTTGGTTGTGGACTGTCAATTATGAAGCCAAGTAATCGATGGACATCAGAAACAGCAAACGAAGGAGACGCTGCTCCCATAAGAAGTTCAATAATCACCAAAAGTTCATCAACCAAGGCATTAAGTTCCCCAACTTGACGAGCATGATCTAGAGAAGAAGTGTTCACAGAGTCTTTTTCTTGAATTGTCCAGTAACATCTCCTACATCCATCCAGAAGTATCTGAATAGCATCATCAGCATCCCTCATAGCTGTTGCTTCAGTGAAAACCATATCTTGAAGGGATGACAACAGCTTCTTTTGGAGTCTGTGATTGCACACACTCCATATCTTCAGATCCAATAATAATGCACTGAAAAGCTGCACCTTAAGAGCATGATTGATCTTTTGAGACTGGCAAAGTGAAACAATAGCAGCAACTAGTTCCTCATCTCCTACTGTATCGTGGCATGCAAGTGAGTGAAGAAGATGACCCAGAATTGTGGCCAGAATTTCAGGCCCTTGAGTACGAAACAACTCTTCATTGTTCCCAGGATGTTGAATAGCAAATGAGATGATTCTAAATATGGGTACAGCAAGAGAATATGTTGTCGAAGACGATGGAAGATTTCTAGAAACTGGCTCTAGACTATCTTTATGCACATTGCTTACGGTTAGAGGAAGCAAAGACATGGGTCCTCCATAAGCTAAGGCCCAGAAGGACTCCACTGACTTCATTCTCGTTGCAACATGGACTTCTCCTATTACTTCAGCAGGTCGTCTTAGAGTGCCTTAATCAAGAAAAAATAAGACAGAAAATCAACTAGATGAGAGTCTGAAAACAAGCAATAAAACACATCACTCAAAACTATAAGAGTATAATCATAGGTACCTGCTGCTCCAGAAAGAGAAGCATCTGGACAAAACCGCCCACTTAGTAGACAAGGGTGGTAAAGTAAGTGAATGCATACTCCAAGCTCTGCATCTAAAAGACTATTTTCCTCTGCCTCATTACGGACATGGTCATTTGTAGCTAACCATGGAAGACCAGCCCCATTGCCAAAACAAGGCAAAGCATCCCCACCTCTAGTTGTCAATCGTGTCATTTTATCAGGACCAATTGGCTCTTTAAATATATAAACTGGTCCCATCTCAGCAAACAAAGCACACTGACGTCGAGCGTTGTTGACCAGCAGTTGTTGAAGGAGGATTTGAACCAATGCAACAGAAAGAAAGCGGCTTGGATATACGAGGATATTCAAACGGACAAGTTTCATACAAGGATCCATTGATAT
This sequence comes from Cardamine occulta, assembly GCA_028015245.1. Lineage (NCBI taxonomy): Eukaryota > Viridiplantae > Streptophyta > Magnoliopsida > Brassicales > Brassicaceae > Cardamine > Cardamine occulta. Next base: position 994,673 of record CM051381.1, on the reverse strand, counting down.
ATAGCCGTAATTCACTATCTGAATTCCCTAAAAGTCCTTGATTGCAGCTATGTTCAAGGCCAATAAAGTACCAACACTGAGGCTTAAATGCATGAGTGAAATGCAGTGAAGTTTTACTTCCTTTCCCACTACCACTTTCAACTACCAAAAACTGTGCATAGAAATATGCTTCAATTCCCTGATTATCAGGAGTCAAAAAGCTGAATAGACGAGGCATATGAGCAGTACCTTCACCAGTGTGTACATTCGGAGCCGCTGTAGCAGATGTTTTTCCTGATTTGGCAGCGGAAGCAGCAGCGATTGCAGCTGCCGCGGTTGAAGCATCTAATGTGTCAGCAAATGATTCAATATAAATCCAAGTTGCAAATGCATAGCCATTGGTAAAAGGCCAACGACTTTCTCCAGGACCAAGTAAGCCCGAGCTTTCACCAACAAATTCGAAACTACACGCAGGTCCTCTTGATTCTTTTCCATTCATTGCCTTCTCCAAGGCATCCATCAATGGACTTGACCACACTGTTGGAAGAGACTTTTTAATAACATGAAGCCATCTATACAAATCATCAACACTAAGAGAGTGTCCAGCTAAATGTTGAATACAGTGAAACAAAACTGACGCATTCCATATCATAGAGGCGTCCTTGGATATTATCTCCTCTACTGATTGCAAGAGAACACTTAATAAACCCGCCATCGAACACATAGCTCTGTTTCTTGTGCAAGAACGTAAAATTGCTAGCAATCCTCGCACCATTCGAGTCCTTGGGGACATAAAATTGACATTGTCACCTGAACAAGGTAGGCAAGGAATAAGCTCGCCAGCAACAATGGCAGCACGAGAGTTTAACATGACACTAGGAGGGTTACTATCTTCATCCTCTTCAAAGCTTTCTACGCCACCCATGGTCGCAAGAAGCGAATCAATGACAAGAAAAGCAGTGGTCTCTGAATCTTCTCCAGAACCAAAACTCTCAACACCGCTAACAATATTCTTCAGTTTTTCTAAGCTTTCAGGCTTACCCATGATAGCTGAATCAACTAAATGCAATAACTCTGGAGAAACATTTGGCAGTATAGCCTTTGGTTTAGGCCTCTGTGGGGACTGAACCAGAGGAAATCCAGATTCTTGATGGTAGAAAGCATCAAGACTCGTAGCTGAAAGGGACTTATCGTGATCTCCAAGAGAAACCTGATCAAAATGATCATCCTTGAGGACTGCATCAACTGAACTAATCCCTCGTAAATCTGCATCATCCATTCCTACCAGAGTATCTTCATCGGCAAGAAGACTAGACTTCCCTAAATCAAACCCATCTACTCTATTCTCTACGACGACATTAGGTATATCAGCAACATCAGAGGCTTTGGAGAGCCTCTTTTCTTTATCTTCTTCCATTTTATGAACTTATAGAGTACCTAACGTAACAGTCATTCACAGCATTTTCTCTTCCACCACCTGTTTTAACACATCCATAAGATGAATTACAGATTTAGCTCGTATATTTGACAAGTAATCGAAAATGAAAATAATATTTAACGCATACACCAACTCTAATCTACTCATAGTAACAACGACTCCATGTAAATATTATAGGTACACATGACAAAACAAACGCCATCACATAGACGATTTCACGTCCGAGCTCAAGAAAAGCTTCAGAGAAATTAAACATGAGATCTGTGGCCCAGACATATGCAGGGATCGATTAGTAAGATTTCAAAATTCATAAGAGTACAATGCACGAAAATGTGAACATTCCCCATAAAGAAATCGGAAAACGGGAAAATAAGTTTTTCAAGCAAACCAACGCCGAGACTAAATAGACGCACAGATCGGAGAAAATGTCGAAAAAAAGAAAATTGAGATTATCGGGCTCACCTATATGGTCTTAATTCCCTTCTTTCCGGCGCCGTGACGAATACCTTGTAGAACGAAAAGATCTAATCGCCGAGCAGCGATGATCAGAGAAGGACGAGTTTGGCGCGCGCGAGAAAGATGGACGAATGTTTGATTCAGCAATTTCATAAATCAATTTTAAGAAATTACCCCAACAAACAAACAAACAAAAAATCAAATAAAAAGTCGTGACGACGCCGTTTCCAAGCAAACAACTTCACGCGCTCGCTTATAGCAGCTGATCTGACCTCATTTTTAAAGACAGATTGATTGAAATATTGAATTGTTTTTTCAGAGATTTCAAAACAAAAAAAATTATCTACCGATGTATCCACGTTTAATAATTTTGGTGTAATCTAGTGATTGTGGTTCTTATTTGGTGTCAGCATTAGTTAATTTTATGTGTTTTGTTTAACGATGTTTTGGTCGGCGTTAATTATTTTTTGTGTTTTTTGCTTAGCAACTGTTTGGTCGGCATTAATTAGTTAAGGGAAAATATAATTAAAAACCTTTAAATTGATAATTTTTTCCAATAAAAACCTTCAACTTATTTTGTTTCTAAAATAAACCTCCAAATTGATAAAAAATTTTAACAAAAACTTCCAACTATTTTTGTTTCCAAAACAAACCTCCAACTATGAAGTTTTACTTATTTAAACCCTCGAGTTCTCAATTTTGATCTTCATCGAAGGTTGACTGACAGTCAATAACAACTCTCATTTTTTAGCTTCGTTAGTTTCGAATAAGAACTCTAGATGAAAAAAACCCAATCTTGAGGCTGATTGAGGATTGACTGACAGTCAACGATAACTCCAATTAACATAACAAATAATGTTAACTTAACTCCGTCAGTTTTGAATAAGAACTTAGATGAAAAAATCGATTTTCTGTATTAGTAAATTCATTTTCTCCTTAGTATAATAACGAAAAACACGTGAAAAATGAATAGAATTACCAAATAGTTAACGGAAGTTGTCGTTGGCTGTTAATAAACCCTCGATGGAGTTCATTATTAGGGATTGGAAGTAAGCAAAACTTTATATTTAGAGATTTGTTTTGAAAATAAAAATAGTTTGAGGTTTTTGTTAAAAGTTTTTGTCAACTTGGAATTTGTTTTGAAAACAAAAATAGTTACAGATTTTGTTGGAAAAAGTTGTCAAAATTAAAAGTTTTTTATTGTATTTTCCCATTAGTTTAATATCTTTTTTGTATTTTGTTTAGCATCATCGTTTGGTTGGCATTAATTATTTTTGGTGTTTTTGTTTAGGGATCGTTCGGTCGGCATTAGTTATAATTTAATATCAGTATTAATAAATTTTTGTGTTTTGACTAACGATCGTTTAGTACCGGCATTAGACATTTTTATGTATTTCATGAAGCGTGCCATTTGGCTTAGTCATTTTTATGTATTTTTCGTTTAGCAATTGTACGATCGGTGCCAATTATTTAATATTTAATAAAAGTTTTGTGTTTCGTCCAGCGATGCTTGTTAGCGATTAATAATTAGCATTGGGTTAGTGAGTAGTTTGGTGCCTCTCTCTCGCACATGCGCTTCTACGCACGCACATCTACGGAGCCTACACATACACCCATTTACAACCTATACATACATCTCTGCAGCCTACACATACATCTACACATTCACAAGATATACATACATACATACATCTATGCAGCCTACCTATATCTACATATTCACAACATATACATACTTTTATGCATAACATACACATCAGCCATATATACATACATTGATACATACAAAGACTTGCCAAGCTTCTCTGTACACGGTCCCAAGGCTTTGTTTCCTTCACTCTCTGCAAAATTGATCAAAATCAATCATCATTACGTTTGTTTTTTTCCGCTTGTCAACTTTTTTTGGACATGCATATTACTTATGTTACAACAATTTTCACTACCCATTCGTTCTATGCTTTCCATAAAAACTAAAAAATAAAAAAATAAAAAAAATAAAAAAAATAAAATTCTACTTTCTCTTAGACATAGCATCAAGATCTTTCAGGACAACCATACATATAAATTTTGATCTCACATCAAGATATAGCAAGAAGACACCAAGATGCCAAGATATATTTACATGAATATATAGCTACCTATTAGTTTATTAAATATACACATATAGCTAAAATCAGTTTACTAGAGACACATCATTAAGTCAAGACAGCAAGATTTAAAACAGAGCATCTGTAATGTTTGTTGAACTCCATAAAATTGTTTGAAAGATGACGACCAGGGAGATTAATAAGAACTAACAAGAATCTTTCAATGGTAAAAAAAAACTCAAGAGGAATTAGAACAGTCTTTTACCTTGTAAGATGATGTCTTTATGTTTGTTTTCTCAGCTAAAGAGAAACATAGATAAGTTTGACTGCGAACTCAAGTGGAAGAAAATTTCAAAAAAAAAACTCTAGTGGAAGAACAGAAGTAAGAGAATATAAACAGTGTGTATTCAACATTTCAGCATTTGAAAAAAATAGACCGTCTTATCTGAGTACTTATAGAGTCATTATCCGAGTTCTGTTTCAATCAAAAATATTATTATATTCAAACGTTCGAATATGTTACCGTTTCACAACGTTCATATTTTCCTATTCTCATGTCAAATCAAAAATGGGAAATCGTAAACGTACTCAATACTCTCAAATAAAAAAAGTTACTTTATTCATTTTTTATCATTCAAGTATTTTATATCTTTATTCTTAAGAATGTTTGAAATGCATCAACGATTATATTGGCTTCCACTGCTTTACCACTCTTCTATAATTGTCACTCTTGATGATTTATATGTTGTCTAAAACTCCTCTTTCTTTTGTACGTCTCTGATCTTTAATACGAGTATTAATTCTATCAATAAAAAGTAAATCGGTTGAAATCTTTATTAAATACATATATAAAACGGCTGAGTTATATAACGTAAAAGAAATTATGAAAGACTAACAAAAATAATTGTACGCTTTCTCCAGGGTGTCAGGGTAAATAGGGTTGGTCTTGTGCAAGGTAAAACCGAAAGTCTCGTCCATGTCCAAATCCTTAGGAACGACGTCGTTTTTAGCTTTTCCAGGAAACCATTCAAACGAATAGATAAGTGAAGGAAGCATGAGAGGCACAATCCTCAAAGACAATGATATTCCAGGGCATATCCTTCGTCCAGCTCCAAACGGTATCATCTCAAAATCTCTACCTATTGTCTCAATGTCTCGTCCCAAGAATCTCTCTGGCTCGAACCGTTCTGCGTTTTCCCAAACGCTCGAGTCTCGTCCTATAGCCCAAGCGTTCACCAGAATCTGAGAGTTTTGAGGAATGAAGAACCCAAAAATCTCTGCGTCTGACTCAGCTTTGTGTGGAATCAGAAATGGACTTGGTGGGTGCAAACGGAGAGTCTCTGTTACAACAGCTTGTAGATAGGGAAATTCTAAGAGATTGGAGTCACGAACGAAACGGTTTGGGCCAACAATGAAGTTAATCTCGACTTTAGCGTTAGCCATAGCCTCTGGATTACGAATTAGCTCAGCCAATGCCCATTCCACAGTTGTAGAGTTCGTTTCCATTCCCGCAATAAACAAGTCCTTCAAATTAACAAAAATTACACGTAAACATTATAATTCTAATAAATATTACGTCATATTTCCAAAATAAACCATACTAATTGAATATCTACGTAAAAACAAAAGAAAATAGAATTTTCATACTTAAATCACTCACGAGTAGAAAGTGCTTGATATCGTTCATGTTGACTTCCGATCCATCTTCTTGAATAAGATCGATCATTGAATCCAACAGATCGGCGCTAGATGCATCTTTAGGTCCAGTTTGCGATGATCTTTCCGCAATCCGAGCATCGATGAGCCCTTGAAAAATCCGAAACAACCTCTCCGAACACCTCTTTATTTCTTTCCGGATACCTTGCAGATCAAGAATCTCAAGAGACGGAAAATAGTTTGCAAGGTTCGGTTTCCCCATTAATTCCATCATACACAACGAGTCCTGGAGCTCCATGGAGGCTCTCCGGTCGTAACTACCTACGTCGGTCGAAAACACAACGTTTGAGATTACATTAAGCGATGTGGCGAAGCAAGCACGGCCAATCTCGACGGCGAAGCCTCGTTCGCCGTTTTCAATTATGAATCTTATAAGTTCTTTCGCTTTCTTTGACCGTACGGACTTCGTGGCTTTGTGACGTTCCCGTGAGAAAAGTTGTGTCGCCAATATCTTCCTCCATAACCTAATTGGATCATAGAATTCCTTATTTATTTTGGCTTCGAACATATGATAAGTAACTAATATATAAGACTGATAAGATTAAATCACATTATTTGTGTATGTGAAACTTAGACTTAATCATGTTTAATCACATTAATTTATAAATTACCTCCAACGAGACGACGTCGAAGGGAGCCATGATACGGAGACTTCGTGGTGGCCAATGGCTTGAACCGTCTCTTTGAAGGTTCGTCCAGAGGTCCCGGTGGTCTTGGAAGCAGTGGGCTTGATCGCCGTCGTGATTTAACGGCGACAAGGAGAAGATATACTAAAAGGAAGCAAAGTATCAAAAGCAGAGCTGGAGCTATGGTGCCTTTCATCGTCATTTCGTCGAGTGTGTTCTTCTATCCACAATCTTTACTTATTTATAGAAATTATACTTATAGTTAATTAGTTATCATTAACAAAATTGCTATCGTTCATGGCTTAGTTTGAGCAACAGCTTCACTCTAATTAAATACGCTTGTTGACAAAAAGAAAACCCCATTTCTGCCTAGGACTCAAAAAGTCAAAAGTAGAATTTATTGATCGCTTATAAGCTAAAGAAACGATATGTGATACGTTTTTGAATTGTCAACAACAGTATGTGATATGTCTAGTTATGAATGATTTAATATGTGACGTCATTTAATTTTTAAATGATACATAAATTAGACAATTCCTCCACAACTTTCAAAGATTAAGACCGAACCGGATAGAAAATGAACTAGACCGGTCGAGAAATACAAAACGGAAATGATGTTAAACACGTTTCTTGATAGGCACGGCACATAGTGATTCCGATTTGTGCAAGGTAGCACCAAAGGCCTCGCTCATATCCATATTTTCAGGAACGCCATTTTGTAACTCCCAGTCAAAGCTACAGAGAAGAGACGCAAGAACTAGATGCATTATCCTAAACGCGAGTGGCATTCCTGGACAAATCCTTAGCCCAGCTCCAAACGGAATCAGCTCAAAATCATTGCCTTTCACATCGATTCCTCTTCCCAAAAATCTCTCTGGCTCGAACTGCGTCGGATTCATCCACACGCTCGGATCTCGTCCTATCGCCCACACGTTCACAAGAACCTGGTTTCAAAACACACAGTAAAGTATAATTAGTAATTACACGACACAAAACCCCACCATGTTCTTTTAACTAGTTGGGTTTACTTAAATAATTTTACCAAAATCGATTTTTTTCCGATATGGTGCATTTTAGTTTGAACGAAATTATAGTTGTTAAGGAATGAGTGCTTACGTGAGTGTTCTTAGGAATGAGGAATTCGAAAATTCGGACATCATCAGACTCAGATTTTCGAGGGATGAGAAAAGGAGCAGGCGGGTGCAAACGAAGAGTCTCTTTCACAACTGCTTGTAAATAAGGTAGGTTAAAGATATCCAATTCTTGTACGGTGTCGGTTTTCCCTATGACTTGTCCTATCTCTTCTTGAGCTTTCACTGTCATCTCAGGGTTCCGAAGTAACTGCGTCATAGCCCATTCCACCGCACTCGAACGCGTGTCTATTCCTGCCAGAAACAAGTTCTGTTACACATTAAATGAATTTACTTAAGAACATTTATAGAAGCCAGTTTGCTCTGTCTTGATCAAGACTTACGAGAAGCAGATGTTTGATATCATTATCATCGAGTTCTGACTTCTTTTCTTGAGCACTATCCAAAAGAGAATCTAATATATCGTTCTTGTTTCTCGAAGCATTTGAAGATCCCTCTGTATCGATGAATCCCCTAAACAATTTGTTCATCAAGACCTTCCCTTCTTTTCTAGTTCCTTGCAGATCAAGAAACCCAAGAAAAGGGAAGAAATCACCGAGGCTGGGTTTTCCGGCGATCTCCATCATCCGAATCACCAAGTTCTGGAACTCGTTAGACGTCTTTGAGTCATCAAAGCTTGCGATGTTTGTGGAAAACAGAGCATTCGAGATTATATTGAGTGATGTGATGAATGACGCTCGAGCGATGTTCACAGCTCTCTTCTCTCGCTGCATTTGTAAACGAAGCTCATAAGTTCTTGCACCTTCCTCGTCCTTAAGGCACTGGTTACTTCTAAACGCTGCGATGAGAATAATTGCTTCTTCGTTATCTTTCGTAGAAACCTGACAAAGCATGCACATAATGTAAATTAATGCGGCTTAGAGAGGCTCGATCTGCATATTTAAACCGAATCGATCCTAACCGAACCAACCATTTTTGAAATACTGTTACATTATTCTTTTCTTTATAATATACAGTACACTCAAAAACCAAATCCGATTCAAAAACTGAACCGAGCTGCCTTGAATTTTTGTCTAATTATACAGTACACTCTAGTTTTACGCATGTACCCCAAAGAAAATTCTATAAATTTTGGAAAAGAATGGGTTGAAATTCATGTACGACCCCATTTAAAATATATAATATTTTCATATTGCCCACAGTATAAATGTTTTCTAGACCCGCCTTTGCTCATTGTAACAATTTTTTAAAACGAAAAATCGAATCAAAAGCAAGAGAAGTGCTATAGTGTTACTTACCTCCAACGAGCAAACGGAGGAAGCCACACAAAGGAAAACTCGTGATGACCAGCCGGGTCACTGGAGATTCGGTAAGACAAGACATGATCATGTGTTTTCAGCACTTCTTTTGCTGCTTCCGGTGAAGATATAACCACTGTGGTTAAACAACCAAACTTAAGACTCATTACGTTTCCGTAAATCCTCGAGAGATCGGCAAGTGAACGGTGGGGCATTCCACCAATTTGAAGGATGTTACCAAGCAGAGGTAGCTTTAGAGGAGCCGGCGGGATTATGGCTTCACCATCGCCTGAACAAGATTTTCCGGTAGCGAGGAAAAAGAAGAAGACGAAGAAGAAGATAAAACAGAGGAGCAGAGACAAGGCTATTGCTGAGATCTCCATTTCATGCAAATTTTATCTCGTTTCGTAAAACCTGATTCTTATCAAGGCTATGGGAAGTGCTTTAAGAAAATCTTATATGATGCACATTTAAGAATATTTGTAATGACAATTTCTGTAATAAAACTATTTGAGGTTTGATGAAACAACGCTGAAATCTTTAATTGCTCAAACTGGTCCCTGAATTTTTGTTTTCTCATGTTCCATCTATGACCACATTCCATTTTCGACAAATCATACCCTATTACCAATTTTACTAGGAAGTGAATATAAGATAGAAAAAATGTACGTAGCTATGTTTTATGACGAAATGTAACCAAGGAGGACCCCCGCAAAAAAAAAAAGAAAAAGAAAAAACGTAATCAAGGAATTCAGAAAATGAGATTACACATATAATGAACACTTTTATTTTTCTTTTATTATTTACATTTTTATTATATTTATACTATCGAATTTAAATATATAATATAATATGATAAAAAATTGTCAATAATACGATAAAGACAGTAGCTTGATTTACTTGGTCAGTAAAAGAGGCTAAATAGATCTCATTTTGTAAAATTAAAATAAAATTTAATCTATCTATGATTAAATTTTTGTTTTCAAACAGAATTAGTAAATTTATTATTATGATTTTATGATGAATCATAATTTTTATATTAAAATATATAATAATATAGCTTGAAAAAAACTTAATCATTTCATCTCTTAGTAACATAAGGAAATAATTATTCAACAATATACTGGTCAAATAAACTCGATCATGTATAATTAATTTAATCTTGATGCTTGTATAGTGTAAGAAACCTAAGGGGCAAATATGAGAAAATGTTAAAATATGAGGGACTAAAAACAGTACGTTGTTGAGAGATGCATTAAATACTCTATTCGAAAAGAACCGTTTCTCTCGCCTCGCATCCTCTTCCCATGACCTCACTCTCTCTCTCTGGCCTACCAAAATTACTTGAATGTGTTCTTAATTTGTTCTGATTCTCAACTTGACTAATCAATCTCCTGAAGATAAACTGCTGCCGACGCTTCTTATTGATAACTCCAACCTTCGATTTTAGCATCGCGACAAAAGGTTCCGATTGCTTTTTTTTTTTGCTCGATTTCTAGGGCTTCTTCGAGTTCCTTATCGATCGTCTGAGCTTTTTTTGTTTTGATTGTAGGAAAATGGGTTTGATTACTGGAATTCTCTTCGGGATTATCTTCGGCGTAGCTCTAATGGCTGGCTGGAGTCGTATGATGACGCACCGCTCGTCTAAGCGAGTCGCCAAGGTTCGATTGATTTCGGGTTTCGTGTTTCTGACTTGGATTTCTGAAATCAATCTGCTTTTCCTCAACTTGATTGAAATCCATGATTCGGTTTTGAAAAAATTGAATCATCGGGGATCTTTTTAAGATTTTCAAATCTGGGATTTTAAAATTCTTCGTGATTGTGCTGATAGATTGGTTGTTTCGGTCATGGGATTAGCTGAATTGCGTAAATTATCAGTTTCTGCTTTTGTTGTCACAAATTGATCCGGCTTAAGCAAAATCCCTCGGTTTGTGTTCATCTGCTGATTCTACTTACCACCACTCTCACTATCTTGCTGTTTAACCATGTGACTCTGTGAGAGGTGATATGGCTTGCTTTACTTGCTCAGTACGCAAAGCCGTATCCTTCCTGCATGTATCTATCGATAGTATCCAACTTCTGATACTCTATAATTTACTAGTTATAGTCTTCTCTTCTGATAGGCAGTTGATGTGAAACTTCTAGGCTCTCTTAGCAGAGAAGATTTGAAGAAAATCTGTGGTGATAATTTCCCGCAGTGGATATCGTTTCCAGCATTTGAACAGGTACTTCTCATCTTCTCCATTGGTTATCTTTTCTAATCAATGCTCATCTTCCATACTTGGGTGTTTGACATGATTTATGTGACTTGCTAAGTTTTTGTAACTTTAATGTAGAATTTTTTTCCTTAGTTAAGCTCTGGCTCCTTTGTCTTTGAATTCAGTGATACTTGATTTTGCGAACATATTATCTTTCTCTGGTTTTGGAACAATTATAGTTAATTTAAACACTTGGTTTCGTTGCAAACGAACCAAAGTTTTCAAACCGCAAACTTTTTATACTTGTTTTTTTTCAGGTCAAATGGCTGAATAAACTACTGAGCAAGATGTGGCCATTTATTGCAGAGGTGAGATTCTAATATTATTTTGTAGCAATATTAGGTGCATTCTTTTGTCGTGTGAATAGTCGAAAGTTGCCTATTAAAATATTTTCATGTTTACCTTACTAATGGTAACTGATGATATCCTAGGAAGTAGGAGAGTAGTTATATTGTCAAGTTCTACTCCGAAGTTAAAATTACTGAAGAATCTGGTGAGATTTAGCTTGTCTCGAAAGGACTCATAGAATGCTAACTGTTTTACTGGTACACAGATTCCGTGTTTATTAACACCTAATATAGGTCTAGTTTTTGGAATGTAAGAAAACACTTGCCATATTGCAGCTTGACCATCAAAGAGTGTAAATTTTTCGTTGTTTTGTTACTAATTTCCAGGCGGCAACTATGGTAATTAGAGACTCTGTTGAACCTCTGCTTGAAGATTACAGACCACCAGGAATTACTTCCCTGAAGTTCAACAAATTGACTCTGGGTAATGTAGCACCAAAGATTGAAGGTAAAGTACCGCGGATTACATCTATCTTTTGTGATGGCTATTTTTTATTTCCCGCTTTGTTCAACCTTGCATTGTCCTACTATCTATTTTGGATGAGTTGCCTGCCAGATGCTTATGTAAGCTTTAGCAGCAAATGCATTTGTCTATAGGTTGGTTTTGCTGTAAGCCTTAATCATTGTTGCAGGTATTCGTGTTCAAAGTTTCAAGGAAGGTCAAATCACAATGGACGTTGATCTTCGATGGGGTGGTGATCCAAATATCGTTTTAGGTGTTACAGCAGCACTTGTTGCTTCCATACCAATTCAGGTTACTAGAGAAATATTTTAGTACTTGCTGTTTGGTTGTGTATAATATAAGATTAATGTATCCGTTTGTGCCTTGTGTATTTCCTGCCAATTGAGATTGATTATCTCTACAAACATTTATTTCTGGCTGCAACAGTTGAAGGATCTTCAAGTTTTCACAGTTGCACGTGTTATCTTTCAACTTGCGGATGAGATTCCTTGCATTTCTGCTGTTGTTGTTGCTCTACTTGCAGAGGTACATTTTTTTCCTGTAAAGCTCCGGAATCAGATGCATTTTTCTTATATCACCTCGTCTACCAACTTTTTAAATGATCTCAACAGCCAGAACCGAGAATTGATTACACTCTGAAGGCTGTCGGTGGAAGCTTGACAGCAATTCCTGGATTATCTGATATGATTGATGTAAGTTCTTCTCTTGGTAGGTCAAGCATCTTCCAGAGGTTTTATTTGTTACCATTTGGACTTATTCAAAGCTTTTTGCTTCTCTATCTGGTAGGATACCGTTGATACTATTGTTAAAGACATGCTTCAGTGGCCTCATAGAATCGTTGTTCCCATTGGTGGTATTCCTGTTGATTTGAGGTACTCTCTTGTGTTCGGCTTGTTTTTCATTCAAAAATATTCTGCCTGCCACTGCCAATTTTTTGTCTTTTCTCCTCTTCTGATATAGCCATAGGATTTACTTGGGGAGGTCGTGTTACATATTGAGAAAGCACTATATAGTTTGACGATTCTCTCTATCTTTTCTCTTTCCCAGTGATTTGGAGCTTAAGCCACAGGGAAAGCTTATAGTAACGGTAGTGAAAGCAACTAACTTGAAGAATAAGGAATTGATTGGAAAATCTGATCCTTACGCCACCATCCACATTCGTCCTGTATTCAAGTATAAAACAAAGGCAATCGAGAACAACCTGAATCCTGTTTGGGACCAAACATTCGAATTGATTGCAGAAGACAAAGAAACCCAGTCGCTCACTATAGAGGTTTGCAATCTGACACAATTATGTATGCTTCATACTTGTTCAACTTTGTCATTGCAAATATTAACTATTCGCTTAGTTCTATCAAAACGTGTGACAGGTATTTGATAAAGACGTAGGCCAAGATGAGCGTCTAGGACTTGTGAAACTTCCCTTAAGCAGTTTAGAAGCCGAGGTTACAAAAGAAATGGAGCTAAATCTGTTGTCTTCACTTGATACTCTGAAAGTAAAAGATAAGAAAGATAGAGGAACTATAACTCTGAAGGTAGATCTTCCCTTGGATAAACTGTAAAATTTTCCCTTTTTTGCCGTTTCCTGAAGTGACTTTCTGTTTAAATTTTTGTTGAAGTTACATTATCATGAGTTCAACAAAGAGGAGCAAATGGTTGCATTGGAAGACGAGAAGAAAATCATGGAAGAAAGAAAGAGATTGAAGGAAGCAGGTGTTATAGGTAGCACAATGGATGCAGTTGGCATGGTGGGAAGTGGGCTTGCTGGTGGTGTAGGAATGGTTGGGACTGGTATTGGTACAGGAGTCGGGTTGGTTGGAACCGGAGTGAGCTCGGGTGTTGGGATGGTTGGTAGCGGTTTTGGGGCTGTCGGTAGCGGATTGAGCAAAGCAGGGAGATTCATGGGTAGAACAATTACAGGCCAGTCCAGTAAACGTAGTGGCTCCTCCACACCTTTGAATACAGTTCAAGAGAACGATGGTCCCAAACAACAGTAAGTAAAACTTTGGCGTTGAAGCAAGATTTGTGAATCATAACATGGTTTTACTCTCTAATCATGCCATGCGACTTTTTTTTTTCTCTTTCGTGTTTTTTCTTCTTACCTCTCTCAAATTTGGTTTCTGGATTCATTGGAGTAATTTGATATCGTTGTGAGATTACAATTTAAACCTTGTACAAATTTCATTTCGTTTAATCTTCCCATGAACAATAATAGATTTCCACAATGTTATAGTTATTCGGGTTTAATTATTACGAAAATTTTAATGTGTCATATACGCTGTTTTGGTATTTTAAACATGCTAACATCATTTGTCAAGTTTATTAATTCAAAACTGATTGATTGGACTGGAAGTAAATTTATAAGTTAAAGAGTATTAATAGTTTATAGATGAGTGTCTTTCACCATCACACTTCTAATATAACGTCGTTCTCGTAGCTCTCTTTGTCAGATATAACTTCTAATACCATATAGCATGACGAAAATAAATAGACTCAACTAACAAAAATCCCTAACAGACACAAGAGGAAAATCTTTCTTTTCGATTTTTGGATTAGTTTTCAAAGTACCATTATTGGTATTATTACAATCGATTAGTGTCTCCTCCACCTTTACTAGTTGTAACTTGAAAGTCTAAACTTTTAAGATAACCTCACTCGAAAAAAAGAAAAAAAAACAACGTTTCAGATATTTTATTTATGTTTACACTAAAATGCAAAAAAAAAAAAAGATTTTAATTAAGAATATTTAATAATAATTTTTCTTTTGTAAAGCTTTGAACTACTATTACATTAGGATAATGATTGTAGCAGAAACATTTGTGGTTTATTAAAATACTAATAATATCTGAAGACTGGGACGAGAAAATTGGATGACGTGTTAACACGATCCTATGACTTGGATCCACGTAAACCTAAACTGTGGGAAGCTCTAAATTGTAACTGATTGGTTGATTCGTAAGCCAAGTGGATAGAGTGTCCCGACCACAAGACCGACATGATTTGTGTATTTTATTCGTAAATAAGTGCATTAAGAAGTGGCCACATTATGAAAATATTACAAATATATGAATGGTTATTATTTAGTGCAATTTGTTTTGTCGATTTCCTGACTTGGGGTCAAATTAGAGACACCATGCTAGTTACTTTTTCTTCTAAGAAATATTATAATATGAAAACATTCGATCAAAAGTACATCATCATGTGTTTACAGCCTAATGTTTTATCTTGTAATCTAACAGACTTTCAGTTTACAAAGACTAACTCCAATATTAAATATGTATTGTATTCATGTTACCATGCATATATATATATATATATATTATGGTGGATTTATAATAGTTCTCCTTTTAACTCCAGTTCCAAGAACAGTTTTGTATATAATCATAAAAATCGAAACCGGATAATAATTTTGCTGGTATTGGACCGTCTTGCTATATCCATATTATTAATCGGCTAACTAACTAGGTAATGAAATAACGAAAAGTTTATACAAAAGTTGCATCGCATGTGATATACCTAATAATTTTATTTTTGTTTAACTACCGACGGACGAAAAGTAGAACGTTCCTCTATACTATATTAGGTATAGTTTAATAGTATTACTGAGCTAATTACAATAATTACTTTTGGAAATCGAAATTTTTATGTAATCCACTAATTATATTTATAAATCCAATTATATTCATTCGAGTTCCACGGTTTATAGTTATACAATGCTCGATCATCGCAGCCAAACGCACCATACCCATAAATAACTTGTTATTTTTCAAAATAAACAAACAACAACAAAAATGGATAAAGTGGGATCAAGAGTGGTCGTTTCGAGTGGACAGTTTATTAAATTATATTCAATTTCAAACAGAAAATATCGCCAGTGTTTACTACAACGCGTTTAATTAATCCACTTTTAACCCAAACTATTAGGCCAAGTGGCCAACTTATAATCAATCAGTTTTTATCCCGACCCGACCCGACCCGACCCGATCAACCTAAACCGAACCACGAAATATACACACATCTTTGAAATGTGCTGGTAGTACACTGTAGGATTAAATAAAGGTTAGGCTCAGGAGAATTGACCTTTGAATAATTCCAGAAAACCATACGCTTAAAATTCTTCTATATAAAGTTGCTTTCGTATTTATATTCTTTTTATGTTCAAAACCGTAGAAGAAAATAAATAATTCCAATAGAAAGGAAAAAGAAAAAAAAAACTAAGCTTCCTTTTTGTTTTTTCAGTTTCTATCGATCGATTTGTTGAATCCTGTCAGATCAAAATTTTCTCGATTCTCCGCGGCCATGCAATCGAGATTCGAATTTTAAGGTCTTCTTATCCATTTGTTGGTGTTGATTATGGGAGCGAATATCTCAGGCGGTTTGCCGGAGTTTGACCGGAGCGATGACGTTTACTCGAGGAAACCCAGATTGGTTGATTTACCGGAGAATTGTGTAGCCTTGATTATGACGCAGCTTGATCCAACGGAGATTTGCCGGCTTGCTCGTCTCAACAGGGTATTTCGTCGAGCATCGTCAGCTGATTTCATATGGGAATTGAAGCTACCTTCGAATTATTTGGTTATTGCACAGAAGGTGTTTGATGAAATTACTCTGAAGAAATTAATAAAGAAAGATCTTTATGCTAAGCTTAGCCGGCCTAATCTCTTCGATGGTGGCACAAAGGTTGGAAATTTTGTTCCCGTTGCATCTCTATCTCTTTAAATGTTCTTAAAAAGACAAAATTTTCTTATTTAAAAACTTATATTCTTGAGCAGGAATTGTGGATAGATAAGAACACAGCTCGTCTTTGTTTATTGATTTCTTCAAAGGCACTAAGGATTACTGGAATTGATGATCGGAGATACTGGAGTCACATCCCAACCGATGAATCCAGGTAACTCCATCTTTAAGATCAAAGGTGTACTTTTTTTGGAATTTTTTTTTTTTTTTGTTGATGTAATTTCTTGTATTGATTTTGACTCTGGTATTGACTAGAATATATGAATTTAATTGAATTCATTGGTTAAAAAAAAAAAAAAAAAAATGCGTTTTTTGCAATGAGCTTATGCACCAAATCTTGAATTACTTGTGATCGATGAGTAATCTCTTCCAATATGTATATGCAGATTCCATTCAGTTGCATATGTTCAACAGATATGGTGGTTGGAAGTAGGAGGTGAGTTTGAGATCCAGTTTCCATGTGGAACATACAGTCTCTTCTTCAGAATCCAGCTCGGTAAAACATCGAAGAGGCTTGGAAGGAGAATCTGCAACTCTGAACACATTCATGGATGGAACATAAAACCTGTGAGGTTCCAGCTCGCCACTTCAGACAACCAACAAGCTGTTTCACTGTGTTATCTCAACAACAACCCTGGAAACTGGAATCACTATCACGTCGGAGATTTTAAAGTGACAAATCCCAATATATCAACAGGAATCAAATTCTCGATGACTCAAATCGATTGCACTCACACGAAAGGTGGTCTATGCATAGACTCTGTTCTTATATTACCTAAAGAATGTGCAAAATGACAATTGGATCATAATAGTTTTGTAGATATACACTGAGATTGTTGTAAAGGGTGAGAGAATATTTTTCAGTGAAACATCACTATACATACTGCTTTTTCTTGTCGATCAGGGAAGAATTTCAGATTCAGAACTTGTGTAAACATGGTTGGGTTGTCTCTAGTTTGTCTGTACAAGGTGGTCGGGGTTGTAAATACAATTTTTCTCCATGTAGAGATTATAACACTTCTTTATTTTGCAGAAGCTGCTCCAAACATGAATATATTTAACATAGAATGCTTCCATGTCTCTAATAGTTAGAGAAACAGTCTTGTTCAAAATGAGAAACAAACAAAAATTTTCTAATCAAGAATCTTGAGGAAGTATCATATTGAATCTTATTATAAGAGGCTAAGAGCAACAAATTCATTCAATGGAGCAACAGAGACTCCTGAGATTTACCTGAACACAGCAGGTTTACTAATGAATATGAAACAATTATTCTGAAACCTATAAAACGCAGAGAAAAAGCTTCTTCAGCTTCAAGGTGTCTTGAGCTTGGGGCGTGGCGGAAGCAACTGTGTAGTTACAGAAGAAATATGGAGAATTTTTTTAGAAATCGAACGAAAGATGTGAACTTGGAAGCGAGTTGCTCGAAAGGAAGAGAGAGTTTACCTGATAACAAGAGATAAGCGAGGTGGTAAACCCAAAAGCGCCAGTGACACGAGGAGTAACTGTTTTAGGAGCTAACTGAAGCAGACCAATGGCCACAAGAATGTCCATGCTTGATTTAATCAAAGCTAGAGTTCTGTCATTTGACTTCTGAAGCTTAGCACGATACAGCTCGTCCTACGTTTTTTTTACAAAGGGCATGAGTTTTGATAAAGATAGGAAAAGCAAGATGAGAGAGTTTACAGAGGAGAGTTTTTACATGATGTTTTTCATCATCTTTGAGTTCTTTTTCCATCTTCTTCATAGATGAAGAGAGCCTTCCAAGCTCACCAATCTGATACACATGAGAAGATCGAGATTGATATTTATGCTTATGCGGGAGAATCAAAATGTCGAGAAAGAGGAGATTAGAAAAACCTCGACTGCTGTTGTACAAACTGATGATCCCAACCAGCAGAAAAGAGAGATACGTCCAAGCAATTCAGTTCGTTCTTTGTTCTGCGATGCGATTGAACAAGAATCTTTAGTCACTAAGCACAGCTAATGAAACATCAAAACTTCGATAGACCAATATGGATTGTTGCCCTTAAACTTATCCCACCTTATATATGCCGGATCTACCAAGCCAGACGACTTGATCAAGAAACAAGAAGGTAGACAAGAGCGCATTCTTAGACTGAAACAAACAAAAACAAAAGTTAAAGATTGAATCATCAAAACAAAATATGAACAAATGTTGTAAGGATTCGACATCTCTTTGGTATACCTTCCCAAGTAAGACAAGAGGAAGCGGAGTTCCTTTAGGCACGGGGCTGATAAGACCGTGAAAATCATTGACAAACTGCACATTTTGTAGCCGTTTTATGAATCATAAATCAAAACAGTTTCAATTCAAAATATAAGAAGGAAGCAACAATGAAGTAAGAAAATGAAATTGAAACAATGGGAGCTTGTGACCTTGAAAAGACGGAAAACTTTTCTAGCCAAGCTGGTGTTTTTGTCGACAGTTTGAGCAGTACCAGGTTGGCCACCGCTCAAGAATTTGGAACCATACTGTATAGCTCTACATATCTTATCTCTAGCCTCAGCTTTGTTCAAGTACAGGACAATAAGAGCAAGCTCAGCTCTAGATAAATCTAATGTAGTCATGCTTTCTCTGTCAAAAAACCCAACAACACAGAACACAAGATTCTCAACACCAAAATCCAGAAACAGAGTCCATAAGAGAGACCTTTATATGATCCTTTTTTTTTTGTTCCCTTGTACACTAAACCGAGAAAACGTTAGAGCTATAGCTAAAAGTCACACTTCGCAAGCCACGTTTGATTAATGAGAAACATAGGAAAAATGTCAGATTTATCAGAGACTAAACACACAACAATGCAATTAGTGAGTTAACGAAATGAAAAGAAAGTAAAAATCTAAGGCATGTGAAACTTCAAAATATTGGGATATATAAAAATTACAGAAATTAAATTTCCATTAACCTAGATGATCACTATTACGACCCGGGAGATTATCAAAGAGCAATACAGATGCAAAACCCAGATATATTTTAGATAATTGCAAAAATATCGAATATCCAAGAAAGGGGATCCGAGATTCAATGCCTTATTTAGAACATGTAAGCTGTTCTTACTTGTGTATGTCGTTTTTTTTTTTGTTCCTCGCTTATGATAAAGGCGTGTTTGGTCATCTCTCTTTAATTTCTTTCTTTATAAATATAAACGATCTTAATCTCCTTATCGCTTTAATTTTAACCGTCGATCTGTCAGAAATTAGATCTGAGGGACCTACATCGTTTACAAACGTTTCGTGCAAACCACAGTAGATTCTTATCCCCACATCATCTATACGCGCGTGAGTGGCACACTTATCGATAAAGAAGAAATGTCAGCTACAACGCACCGTTTTGTAAAGTTAATGGGCCGGGCCTTTAGAAGAAGGCTTACTATCATTTTTTAAGTTTTATTCTGATACGAGATAAGGATGAAGATAGCAATGTGTCCAAACAGTGTTCGATTAAGCTTCTTCTGACGGTAAATTAAATAACGTCCACATGAAAAAAAAATACTAAAGCCAGAGAAGAAAATGGCTGTGGCGTCTCTTAGTATTTGCTTCTCTGCTCGGCCAAATCTTCTATCTCGATCCAGAAATTTTGCTCGTAAGTTATCTTTAGCTGATATATGTTTATGTTGGTGTTGGATGAACAATGTTTGATATTATGGAGGCAAATTTACGAATTCTGGAGGCAAATTTACGAATTCTGGATTCCACTGATGTCAAAAGAGAAAATTTTAGTCATTGTTTTGATTCACTCCGACTAAATTCATTGTTTTGATTCACTCGGACTAAATTCAATTTTGTTATAATTGATCAATACATTGTTCTTACTATTTTGAGTTTCACTATTTGGATAACTTTTGTAGTGGCTGCAATGAGTGAGGATCCAATTCGTGAATGGATTCTTACACAAGGAAAAGCAACTGAAATCATAAAGATTAGTTCTGTTGGTGGTGGATGCATTAATCTTGCTACCCATTATCATACTGATGCTGGCTCTTTCTTCGTTAAAACTAACAGGTAAAGAAGATGTCACGGTTTTAGTATTTTTCTGAATATATTCACAATTAGACTACTAATTATTTTTTTTGTAACACTGGTTTAGGAGTATTGGGCCTACGATGTTTGAGGGAGAGGATCTTGGTCTTGAGGCTATGTATGAAACCAGAACAATTCGTGTACCCAAGCCACACAAAGCAAGTGAAAGCTTTCTTTTATTATTTTAGAGATGTATTCATATATCTCTACTGATCCCTCTGATCATAGATTCTTGTTTGAAAATGTTAACAGGTTGGGGCATTGCCTACAGGTGGATCTTTTATCATCATGGAGTTTATAGAGTTTGGGGGATCAAGAGGCAACCAGGTGATAATGATGAATCTAAACTCTGAGCCAATGTTAAGAACTTCATTTTCATGGGTTCATGGTTATTAGTCATCAGGCTGAATTGGGAAGGAAGCTAGCTGAGATGCATAAAGCCGGGAAATCTTCGAAAGGCTTTGGTTTTGAGGTTGACAACACTATTGGCAGGTTCAATGATAATTCCATTTTTTAAATCTTAGTCTCTTTGATTGACTTCATGTCTCTTACAAACTTAGCGATCAAATGTGCCTATTTTAGTACCCCGCAGATCAATACTTGGTCATCGGATTGGATTCAATTCTATGGAGAGAAGAGATTGGGTTACCAGCTAAAGTTAGCTAGGGATCAATATGGCGACTCTGCAATTTATCAGAAAGGTTTCTTTCTCTCTTCTCTGTCATTAATAACTTCATGAGAAGAGATCAGTTTTAACTTTTGAAGAAATATTTGAACAGGTCATAGACTAATACAGAACATGGCATCTCTCTTTGAGAATGTTGTTATAGAACCATGCTTGTTACACGGTGACCTCTGGAGCGGGAACTTCACATACGACAAAAACAGTGAACCTGTCATTCTTGATCCTGCCTGTTACTGTAAGCGTTTATATGTTTGGTAAATTCCCATTTTCTAGCACGATTTGAGATCATTAACTGCGGGAATTCCTCCATAGATGGGCATAACGAGGCAGAATTTGGAATGTCGTGGTGCGCGGGATTCGGAGAAGCTTTCTACAATGCCTATTTCAAGGTTACTACACACACTCTTCCTTTGATGTTTCTTTGTTCGCTGATAGTTATTTACTCGTTCTTGATTTGTTTCTTTGACTTTCTCAAGGTAATGCCGAAACAACTGGGGTTTGAGAAGAGGAGAGATCTATACTTACTGTATCATTACTTGAATCACTATAACCTCTTTGGCTCAGGCTATCGATCTTCTGCAATGTCGATTATTGATGATTATCTACGGATGCTCAAAGTTTAAAATGGACAAGATGGGATTCACAAGTTGATGAGAGAAGCTGCTTATAGGCTCTTTTGTGTGTATATGTATGTGTTTTGGTGTTATATATATGGTTCTATGTACAACCTTTAATATTGTACGTTCTCTAAATGTTGATAATAATCGCCTGAACCAAAAACTGTATGAAACAGTAGTGAGGCTTTTGATGTTTGGTAAAGTTTTAATTAATTCAACAGAAAAGAAATTTACAAAGGGGCTTAGTGTTTGAAATTGAAAAACCGAGGAAAGCAAACAAAGGGTCTAAACAGAGATCACACCTATGGTCGATTAAAGAGACAGTTAGTTGGATCAAACTTCGAATGTCTTGGTATGTAACGCAAAGTTATTAAAACAACCCGTGTTTGGATGAACAACAAAGTTGATATGGCCGAGTTGGTCTAAGGCGCCAGATTAAGGTTCTGGTCCGAAAGGGCGTGGGTTCAAATCCCACTGTCAACATTCTTTTGAACTTTTTTTTTTTTGCATGCTAGTTTAAGAAAAAACCCTTAACAAGATACGAAGCCTTTTCGAAAAAAGAAGGTCCTGTGTAGTAGAGCTTTCCTTTCTGTTTATATCATTTAACCGAATCCTTTTAATTTATCCTTGTTCAATTTATGAAATCAAATTTTCTTGAGTTTGGGTTCGATTCAGAACTCCCTCTAAACACCTCGGTATTAAGAACTATCCGTTAACCAATCTAACATTTCAGTGAGTGTCAGTCAAATAATTATATATGATAACAGTGTGAATTTGGGAAATTTCGTTTGGCTAAGTAGAACATGTTGCAATGCAGACCAACCAAATTGAGTATTTAGACACCAAATGGATCGGATGATGCAAGGTTTGAAAATTAAAAGTTATAAGAATAGACGATAATTTTACTCTCAAAAGACAAAAGTAAAGGAACGAACTCTGCTTAATTAACTCAAAACTCCAAACGTTTTAAAATCCAGACAATCAACATAGTAATAACCTTAAGATCCAAACACCAACAAAGGATTCTTCTACAGCCAACGAGTTGCTTTTATAAAAGATAACCAAAATTCATCATAATAGCCAACAAAAAAAACTAAAAAAGAGAACGGCCTTGAATTGATTTGATGGATTGGCTTCAATCAATCTCACTTTTTCCTGAAAGAGCAGCCATCCGTGAGCCTTGCCTTTCCTCCTGTAGGCTGGCAGAGAACTGTCTGGCAGTTTCCGCATACAACAACGGTCTGCGAGTGACTGAAAACAGTCGTGCTGCAATACCACAAAAGAACCTTGTAAATT